>JAFHLA010000071.1:0-73095 GCA_021432705.1 Caranx ignobilis
GGACTAAATGGGCTTTTAATGTCTGTAAGAAGGCTGTGAGGGTTTCAAAGCCACTGCCAAACAATGTGGAAGCACCTGTTGAGCAAATGTCTAACAGAGCTCTGAACACGATCCTGCACTTCAGCCAAACTATTTTTTTCCTCCACAGACTGAGGGGTTTTGTTCCTTTTATAATCTGAGAATGAGAAAAATATGTTGATAACTCACATTTCAAAAAAATCCACTTGGCTGCAGCATTTCAAACTTACAAACTGAACACTGGATAACAACCTCAGCTGTACCGAACTTTCATGCACTCGTGTCTCACTTCATGTTAATGTAGTCACTCAACTGGAAACCAGCACTAATGACTTCAGTCTTAGGAAAAACTGGTCAGTTTTTTTTCTTGCTAGTAGTCATCAATTAGTCAGCACCCGTGATTGAGGAATCCCAACTCTGCTGGTTGCCAGGAAGCTGACGTTGCCATAGCAGCTCAAACAGGCCCAGACATCTTGATTGTGTTTACTTCTGCGAGGGCAGATCTGTGGTTGGAGAACATTCAGTAACCGAAGGCTCTTAGTTTTCTAATGTCAAGTCAAGTCACGCTAATTTGTCTTTAACCCCAATATCAAATATACAATCAACCTTTCAGCAGTGGTTACAACACAGCTTGAAGCTCTCTGCAGAAGAAGACAGAGGGGAAAAAGAAGAAGTTTAATCATGACGACAAGCATGATAAAACTACTGACTTCCACCAACTCACACATGATAACCAGCACATGCAGGCTGAGCCCAGGCCCCACGGTCCCCGCTGCTCTTGGAGGGGATGTGGCTGGTGTGGAGGCCCAGTGTGCATGGGCCAAACCCCAGGCCACGCCCCTCTTGCAGGCCATATGGATTTTCAGCCGTCTTAGATCACACTTCCTGATTACACATACTAACAGTGACACAAAATAAGTTACAGATACAAATATTTTCCATATTTATTTGTTGTGAGAAAACAGATCCTGTTCATCAAACAGTAACATGCCCAAAGTGGGATTCAATCCTCAAGCCTCCCAATCCAAGGTCACTGGCATTAGCCACTAAGCTAGCCAGCTGGTTGTGTATAGATAGATAGATAGATAGATAGATAGATAGATAGATAGATAGATAGATAGATAGATAGATCGATAGAGGGCCCCAAAATCCAGTTTTGCTCAGGGCCTCAGGGAGGCTCGGGCCAGCGCTGATTACAGCACTCAATGTGCAACCCCTAAACTGTCAGGTCCATTTACATTGTTGATACAACAGCCAATCTTCTCATTACAAGTTTCCCTTTCCTGCCATTGTCAGCCACACTCCTCTTCCTCTTCGATGCTGCAGGCTGGAAAAAGGCCGAGCTGAATTCTCACAGAGGTAATCATAGCTCGTCTCAAGGTCACAGCACGAGACGAAGCGACATGATGACGGTGAAGCTGTAACTGGATTAGAGGGTGCTCGAGAAAATGACAATTTAAAATATGTTCTAATTGTAGAGCGGTGTATTATCCTTCATATGTCCGGAGGGCTCGACTTTTTCATGCACGCACTCATTTTGTCAGAGTAAATACTAAATGTCATAGTGGAATTTTTTAATTTACCCTTGGATAACAACAGCAGCAGTCTGAGAACAAAGGGGTAGTATCCGCTCCTGAATGCATCATTACTTTATGTGCATGACTCATTCCAACCATTTACACATTCTTTTTTCCCTCCCCACTCTTTAGGAGTTTGCTCAAAGCAAGCAGCAGCAGAAAAACCTGCAACTGCTGAAAGGGACAAAATGTAAACTCATCAGACTGATCAGATTAGTCATTCACGCATGCACAAAATGTAATTCTGTTTGCTCTGATGCAACAGTGACTCTGTGTAAGACATTTCACTCCTGCTCAGACTTGAGTAATTGAAGCAGCACAAGTTGAGCTCAGAACCTCGACCTTTTCCAGCTCTGCTGTTTGGCAACCTATAATGACCTAAGCTGCATCTCCTGGGTAGATCGAGTTTGATGGTTCACTTCTGTCTCCATGTGTTTACACTTCAGACTGTGTGACAGAAAAACTACTAAATCCCCACCGGACAAAAGAAAGAGTTAATGTCTTATTCATCAGATGATCCCGTTGAACCCCTGTTAGATAGTTTATTAATGTCCCATGGAGTTAGAGAGGTACCCTGCACGAGGGGTTGGACAGATTTCTGAACCCCAAACAATGTTGGTTTCTCTTTCTCAAACAATAGTTTAATTTCGGTCATGAATTTATTGCGATAATAAAAACACCAGGGTGAGTCGGGTTGTGGTTTCAGTGGTCTAATTGGTCAAACTCACATTACACGCTTATTCATCTCATCTTATCCTATCTTGTCTTATCTTGTCTTATTTTATCTTATCTTGTCTTGTCTTGTCTTATCTTATCTTATCAATAGGTTTTGTTTGTATGGTGATGGTTACAGCAACTATGGGTCGTATCAACCCGCTGTGCAAAGGACCTATGAGCTCATATCTTTCTGCAGGAGCACAGTCTCCTTTCTGTGGCTTCACATCATCATCTCCACAGTAGGCTTTTAAGTGGAAACCTCTCATTCCAGACTCACACTCCCATGCATCCATTGACCTAACTTTCTCTCCACCCTTATTTACTCCCATTAACCTTGTACGTACACTTATCGCTCCTCCAACACCGTGCTCCCACACCTCCTCCATATAGTACAAAAACAAATGTCTCCTGCACTGTTAGTGAGATAAGAATTCTCCCCCAGATTTTTGGCAAGCACCAGGACCAGAGTTTAAGAGCCTGTAAATGTCCAAGGCAGGAAGGCAAGGTAGCCTTGTATGGTCATAAAAACAACTGCTGTTCTTTTTTATACTCACCCGTGTCTTTTTTTTTTTCTCCCCCTTGAGGATTAAAGCTGTTTTGATACACTTTCACAGAAAGGAAAAGAAGAGGGTTGAGGTACCAGGAAGAGGAGGTGAAGAAGATAAATAAGAGGGGGTTCCCTGAACGCTGTTGTCAGGGTCGATGGATGGAGATATGTTAGATCATCTCAATGCGTCTTATCTTTTCATGTGAGAACTCTGATTTGGTGATAGCTGAGGGATCGCATTCCTTTTCTTGACACAGTTTGGCAAACCTTTAGCAGACAGACTGATTCCAAAACGCATATTTGATAAAGTCAAAATGTCTGTGAACTGAGCCAAAACAAGGCAGAGCTTTCACACTTATTAGCAGCTTGCCAGAGAAGACGTTCAAAGGGGAAGAAGCTATTAGCTCTGGATTTGAGACAAATACATTCATTTCTCACCGAAATTGGCGGGTGCAGCCTGCGCAAGTTTTTTTTAAACCTGGTAATAAATGCAGATTAAGTTTGCCTTTCTGTTCGCAGTTCAGACTCATGACTGCAGGAAACTTCTTCAGTGGTAACCTGGGTATGAACGCCCATTCCCAGCTAGCTTTTTGTTGGTGGCTGTTGTGGCTTTATGCAGTTATGTATGAGATGATTTCATTTGTGTATTTCTAATAAAGTAGCAAAAAGTTATTAGGACAGATAGAGAAACTATGAAATAAGAGAAACAAACACTGAAATCCTAATAGCCTGCCCTAGCTAATAGCCTTTTGTCTAACAAGTCAGCATGTACGTAGCTAGGATGTAGCTGTAGCCAATATATTAAGTTGCCTTGTGTCATAAAGACTTTGTAGATACATGTCAGTTAACTTCTCTCTGTCACTTTGTGGTTAAACAAGTCATATATATCCTAAAGAGATTAGCTACTTCCTGGCTAAATGCTAAAATAACACAGTAGCAGGAACTAGCTTGATAGTGGCTAATGCGCTAATAGTAGTTTAAACAAAACAAAACAAAACAAAACAAAAAAAAATTTAAACAGATCCAACCACTACATCCTCTAAAAATTTCTATGTAATCACTCAATAATTTGAACATTTAAATGTTATTGATCTCTTTTTGATAAGTCCATTGATTTGGAATTGCTGAACTGCACTGAAGTGAAGTACTGTACGTGTATGTGAATGAACGGGGATGAGTGTCTGAGCCTGCCTGCCCAGTGCTCTACCGCCACCAGCGGCTTCGGCCAGCTCACCCCGCCCCTCGCTTCCTGGTCATCGCCAGCGAGCTGCCCGCTGCCGTGGCTGTGTTGTGTGAACGGGATCTGAGGCTCCCAGCCTGTCTGTGTTAGTGAATGGCGTTGCCCAGCTCACCCCGCCCCTCGCTTCCTGGTCATCGCCAGCGAGCTGCCCGCTGCCGTGGCTGTGTTGTGTGAACGGGATCTGAGGCTCCCAGCCTGTCTGTGTTAGTGAATGGCGTTGCCCAGCTCACCCCGCCCCTCGCTTCCTGGTCATCGCCAGCGAGCTGCCCGCTGCCGTGGCTGTGTTGTGTGAACGGGATCTGAGGCTCCCAGCCTGTCTGTGTTAGTGAATGGCGTTGCCCAGCTCACCCCGCCCCTCGCTTCCTGGTCATCGCCAGCGAGCTGCCCGCTGCCGTGGCTGTGTTGTGTGAACGGGATCTGAGGCTCCCAGCCTGTCTGTGTTAGTGAATGGCGTTGCCCAGCTCACCCCGCCCCTCGCTTCCTGGTCATCGCCAGCGAGCTGCCCGCTGCCGTGGCTGTGTTGTGTGAACGGGATCTGAGGCTCCCAGCCTGTCTGTGTTAGTGAATGGCGTTGCCCAGCTCACCCCGCCCCTCGCTTCCTGGTCATCGCCAGCGAGCTGCCCGCTGCCGTGGCTGTGTTGTGTGAACGGGATCTGAGGCTCCCAGCCTGTCTGTGTTAGTGAATGGCGTTGCCCAGCTCACCCCGCCCCTCGCTTCCTGGTCATCGCCAGCGAGCTGCCGCTGCCGTGGCTGTTGTTGTGAACGGGATCTGAGGCTCCCAGCCTGTCTGTGTTAGTGAATGGCGTTGCCCAGCTCACCCCGCCCCTCGCTTCTGGTCATCGCCAGCGAGCTGCCCGCTGCCGTGGCTGTGTTGTGTGAACGGGATCTGAGGCTCCCAGCCTGTCTGTGTTAGTGAATGGCGTTGCCCAGCTCACCCGCCCCTCGCTTCCTGGTCATCGCCAGCGAGCTGCCCGCTGCCGTGGCTGTGTTGTGTGAACGGGATCTGAGGCTCCCAGCCTGTCTGTGTTAGTGAATGGCGTTGCCCAGCTCACCCCGCCCCTCGCTTCCTGGTCATCGCCAGCGAGCTGCCCGCTGCCGTGGCTGTGTTGTGTGAACGGGATCTGAGGCTCCCAGCCTGTCTGTGTTAGTGAATGGCGTTGCCCAGCTCACCCCGCCCCTCGCTTCCTGGTCATCGCCAGCGAGCTGCCCGCTGCCGTGGCTGTGTTGTGTGAACGGGATCTGAGGCTCCCAGCCTGTCTGTGTTAGTGAATGGCGTTGCCCAGCTCACCCCGCCCCTCGCTTCCTGGTCATCGCCAGCGAGCTGCCCGCTGCCGTGGCTGTGTTGTGTGAACGGGATCTGAGGCTCCCAGCCTGTCTGTGTTAGTGAATGGCGTTGCCCAGCTCACCCCGCCCCTCGCTTCCTGGTCATCGCCAGCGAGCTGCCCGCTGCCGTGGCTGTGTTGTGTGAACGGGATCTGAGGCTCCCAGCCTGTCTGTGTTAGTGAATGGCGTTGCCCAGCTCACCCCGCCCCTCGCTTCCTGGTCATCGCCAGCGAGCTGCCCGCTGCCGTGGCTGTGTTGTGTGAACGGGATCTGAGGCTCCCAGCCTGTCTGTGTTAGTGAATGGCGTTGCCCAGCTCACCCCGCCCCTCGCTTCCTGGTCATCGCCAGCGAGCTGCCCGCTGCCGTGGCTGTGTTGTGTGAACGGGATCTGAGGCTCCCAGCCTGTCTGTGTTAGTGAATGGCGTTGCCCAGCTCACCCCGCCCTCGCTTCCTGGTCATCGCCAGCGAGCTGCCCGCTGCCGTGGCTGTGTTGTGTGAACGGGATCTGAGGCTCCCAGCCTGTCTGTGTTAGTGAATGGCGTTGCCCAGCTCACCCCGCCCCTCGCTTCCTGGTCATCGCCAGCGAGCTGCCCGCTGCCGTGGCTGTGTTGTGTGAACGGGATCTGAGGCTCCCAGCCTGTCTGTGTTAGTGAATGGCGTTGCCCAGCTCACCCCGCCCCTCGCTTCCTGGTCATCGCCAGCGAGCTGCCCGCTGCCGTGGCTGTGTTGTGTGAACGGGATCTGAGGCTCCCAGCCTGTCTGTGTTAGTGAATGGCGTTGCCCAGCTCACCCCGCCCCTCGCTTCCTGGTCATCGCCAGCGAGCTGCCCGCTGCCGTGGCTGTGTTGTGTGAACGGGATCTGAGGCTCCCAGCCTGTCTGTGTTAGTGAATGGCGTTGCCCAGCTCACCCCGCCCCTCGCTTCCTGGTCATCGCCAGCGAGCTGCCCGCTGCCGTGGCTGTGTTGTGTGAACGGGATCTGAGGCTCCCAGCCTGTCTGTGTTAGTGAATGGCGTTGCCCAGCTCACCCGCCCCTCGCTTCCTGGTCATCGCCAGCGAGCTGCCCGCTGCCGTGGCTGTGTTGTGTGAACGGGATCTGAGGCTCCCAGCCTGTCTGTGTTAGTGAATGGCGTTGCCCAGCTCACCCCGCCCCTCGCTTCCTGGTCATCGCCAGCGAGCTGCCCGCTGCCGTGGCTGTGTTGTGTGAACGGGATCTGAGGCTCCCAGCCTGTCTGTGTTAGTGAATGGCGTTGCCCAGCTCACCCCGCCCCTCGCTTCCTGGTCATCGCCAGCGAGCTGCCCGCTGCCGTGGCTGTGTGTGTGTGTGAACGGGATCTGAGGCTCCCAGCCTGTCTGTGTTAGTGAATGGCGTTGCCCAGCTCACCCCGCCCCTCGCTTCCTGGTCATCGCCAGCGAGCTGCCCGCTGCCGTGGCTGTGTTGTGTGAACGGGATCTGAGGCTCCCAGCCTGTCTGTGTTAGTGAATGGCGTTGCCCAGCTCACCCCGCCCCTCGCTTCCTGGTCATCGCCAGCGAGCTGCCCGCTGCCGTGGCTGTGTGTGTGAACGGGATCTGAGGCTCCCAGCCTGTCTGTGTTAGTGAATGGCGTTGCCCAGCTCACCCCGCCCCTCGCTTCCTGGTCATCGCCAGCGAGCTGCCCGCTGCCGTGGCTGTGTTGTGTGAACGGGATCTGAGGCTCCCAGCCTGTCTGTGTTAGTGAATGGCGTTGCCCAGCTCACCCCGCCCCTCGCTTCCTGGTCATCGCCAGCGAGCTGCCCGCTGCCGTGGCTGTGTTGTGTGAACGGGATCTGAGGCTCCCAGCCTGTCTGTGTTAGTGAATGGCGTTGCCCAGCTCACCCGCCCTCGCTTCCTGGTCATCGCCAGCGAGCTGCCCGCTGCCGTGGCTGTGTTGTGTGAACGGGATCTGAGGCTCCCAGCCCTGCCCAGCCTCCGCCCCCCCGCCTCGCCAGCCTGCCGCTGCCGTGGCTTGTGTCTCCCCCTCCTGTCTGTGTTAGTGAATGGCGTTGCCCAGCTCACCCCGCCCCTCGCTTCCTGGTCATCGCCAGCGAGCTGCCCGCTGCCGTGGCTGTGTTGTGTGAACGGGATCTGAGGCTCCCAGCCTGTCTGTGTTAGTGAATGGCGTTGCCCAGCTCACCCCGCCCCTCGCTTCCTGGTCATCGCCAGCGAGCTGCCCGCTGCCGTGGCTGTGTTGTGTGAACGGGATCTGAGGCTCCCAGCCTGTCTGTGTTAGTGAATGGCGTTGCCCAGCTCACCCCGCCCCTCGCTTCCTGGTCATCGCCAGCGAGCTGCCCGCTGCCGTGGCTGTGTTGTGTGAACGGGATCTGAGGCTCCCAGCCTGTCTGTGTTAGTGAATGGCGTTGCCCAGCTCACCCGCCCCTCGCTTCCTGGTCATCGCCAGCGAGCTGCCCGCTGCCGTGGCTGTGTTGTGTGAACGGGATCTGAGGCTCCCAGCCTGTCTGTGTTAGTGAATGGCGTTGCCCAGCTCACCCCGCCCCTCGCTTCCTGGTCATCGCCAGCGAGCTGCCCGCTGCCGTGGCTGTGTTGTGTGAACGGGATCTGAGGCTCCCAGCCTGTCTGTGTTAGTGAATGGCGTTGCCCAGCTCACCCCGCCCCTCGCTTCCTGGTCATCGCCAGCGAGCTGCCCGCTGCCGTGGCTGTGTTGTGTGAACGGGATCTGAGGCTCCCAGCCTGTCTGTGTTAGTGAATGGCGTTGCCCAGCTCACCCCGCCCCTCGCTTCCTGGTCATCGCCAGCGAGCTGCCCGCTGCCGTGGCTGTGTTGTGTGAACGGGATCTGAGGCTCCCAGCCTGTCTGTGTTAGTGAATGGCGTTGCCCAGCTCACCCCGCCCCTCGCTTCCTGGTCATCGCCAGCGAGCTGCCCGCTGCCGTGGCTGTGTTGTGTGAACGGGATCTGAGGCTCCCAGCCTGTCTGTGTTAGTGAATGGCGTTGCCCAGCTCACCCCGCCCTCGCTTCCTGGTCATCGCCAGCGAGCTGCCCGCTGCCGTGGCTGTGTTGTGTGAACGGGATCTGAGGCTCCCAGCCTGTCTGTGTTAGTGAATGGCGTTGCCCAGCTCACCCCGCCCCTCGCTTCCTGGTCATCGCCAGCGAGCTGCCCGCTGCCGTGGCTGTGTTGTGTGAACGGGATCTGAGGCTCCCAGCCTGTCTGTTTAGTGAATGGCGTTGCCCAGCTCACCCCGCCCCTCGCTTCCTGGTCATCGCCAGCGAGCTGCCCGCTGCCGTGGCTGTGTTGTGTGAACGGGATCTGAGGCTCCCAGCCTGTCTGTGTTAGTGAATGGCGTTGCCCAGCTCACCCCGCCCCTCGCTTCCTGGTCATCGCCAGCGAGCTGCCCGCTGCCGTGGCTGTGTTGTGTGAACGGGATCTGAGGCTCCCAGCCTGTCTGTGTTAGTGAATGGCGTTGCCCAGCTCACCCCGCCCCTCGCTTCCTGGTCATCGCCAGCGAGCTGCCCGCTGCCGTGGCTGTGTTGTGTGAACGGGATCTGAGGCTCCCAGCCTGTCTGTGTTAGTGAATGGCGTTGCCCAGCTCACCCCGCCCCTCGCTTCCTGGTCATCGCCAGCGAGCTGCCCGCTGCCGTGGCTGTGTTGTGTGTGAACGGGATCTGAGGCTCCCAGCCTGTCTGTGTTAGTGAATGGCGTTGCCCAGCTCACCCCGCCCCTCGCTTCCTGGTCATCGCCAGCGAGCTGCCCGCTGCCGTGGCTGTGTTGTGTGAACGGGATCTGAGGCTCCCAGCCTGTCTGTGTTAGTGAATGGCGTTGCCCAGCTCACCCCGCCCCTCGCTTCCTGGTCATCGCCAGCGAGCTGCCCGCTGCCGTGGCTGTGTTGTGTGAACGGGATCTGAGGCTCCCAGCCTGTCTGTGTTAGTGAATGGCGTTGCCCAGCTCACCCCGCCCCTCGCTTCCTGGTCATCGCCAGCGAGCTGCCCGCTGCCGTGGCTGTGTTGTGTGAACGGGATCTGAGGCTCCCAGCCTGTCTGTGTTAGTGAATGGCGTTGCCCAGCTCACCCCGCCCCTCGCTTCCTGGTCATCGCCAGCGAGCTGCCCGCTGCCGTGGCTGTGTTGTGTGAACGGGATCTGAGGCTCCCAGCCTGTCTGTGTTAGTGAATGGCGTTGCCCAGCTCACCCCGCCCCTCGCTTCCTGGTCATCGCCAGCGAGCTGCCCGCTGCCGTGGCTGTGTTGTGTGAACGGGATCTGAGGCTCCCAGCCTGTCTGTGTTAGTGAATGGCGTTGCCCAGCTCACCCCGCCCCTCGCTTCCTGGTCATCGCCAGCGAGCTGCCCGCTGCCGTGGCTGTGTTGTGTGAACGGGATCTGAGGCTCCCAGCCTGTCTGTGTTAGTGAATGGCGTTGCCCAGCTCACCCCGCCCCTCGCTTCCTGGTCATCGCCAGCGAGCTGCCCGCTGCCGTGGCTGTGTTGTGTGAACGGGATCTGAGGCTCCCAGCCTGTCTGTGTTAGTGAATGGCGTTGCCCAGCTCACCCCGCCCCTCGCTTCCTGGTCATCGCCAGCGAGCTGCCCGCTGCCGTGGCTGTGTTGTGTGAACGGGATCTGAGGCTCCCAGCCTGTCTGTGTTAGTGAATGGCGTTGCCCAGCTCACCCCGCCCCTCGCTTCCTGGTCATCGCCAGCGAGCTGCCCGCTGCCGTGGCTGTGTTGTGTGAACGGGATCTGAGGCTCCCAGCCTGTCTGTGTTAGTGAATGGCGTTGCCCAGCTCACCCCGCCCCTCGCTTCCTGGTCATCGCCAGCGAGCTGCCCGCTGCCGTGGCTGTGTTGTGTGAACGGGATCTGAGGCTCCCAGCCTGTCTGTGTTAGTGAATGGCGTTGCCCAGCTCACCCCGCCCCTCGCTTCCTGGTCATCGCCAGCGAGCTGCCCGCTGCCGTGGCTGTGTTGTGTGAACGGGATCTGAGGCTCCCAGCCTGTCTGTGTTAGTGAATGGCGTTGCCCAGCTCACCCCGCCCCTCGCTTCCTGGTCATCGCCAGCGAGCTGCCCGCTGCCGTGGCTGTGTTGTGTGAACGGGATCTGAGGCTCCCAGCCTGTCTGTGTTAGTGAATGGCGTTGCCCAGCTCACCCCGCCCCTCGCTTCCTGGTCATCGCCAGCGAGCTGCCCGCTGCCGTGGCTGTGTTGTGTGAACGGGATCTGAGGCTCCCAGCCTGTCTGTGTTAGTGAATGGCGTTGCCCAGCTCACCCCGCCCCTCGCTTCCTGGTCATCGCCAGCGAGCTGCCCGCTGCCGTGGCTGTGTTGTGTGAACGGGATCTGAGGCTCCCAGCCTGTCTGTGTTAGTGAATGGCGTTGCCCAGCTCACCCCGCCCCTCGCTTCCTGGTCATCGCCAGCGAGCTGCCCGCTGCCGTGGCTGTGTTGTGTGAACGGGATCTGAGGCTCCCAGCCTGTCTGTGTTAGTGAATGGCGTTGCCCAGCTCACCCCGCCCCTCGCTTCCTGGTCATCGCCAGCGAGCTGCCCGCTGCCGTGGCTGTGTTGTGTGAACGGGATCTGAGGCTCCCAGCCTGTCTGTGTTAGTGAATGGCGTTGCCCAGCTCACCCGCCCCTCGCTTCCTGGTCATCGCCAGCGAGCTGCCCGCTGCCGTGGCTGTGTTGTGTGAACGGGATCTGAGGCTCCCAGCCTGTCTGTGTTAGTGAATGGCGTTGCCCAGCTCACCCCGCCCCTCGCTTCCTGGTCATCGCCAGCGAGCTGCCCGCTGCCGTGGCTGTGTTGTGTGAACGGGATCTGAGGCTCCCAGCCTGTCTGTGTTAGTGAATGGCGTTGCCCAGCTCACCCCGCCCCTCGCTTCCTGGTCATCGCCAGCGAGCTGCCCGCTGCCGTGGCTGTGTTGTGTGAACGGGATCTGAGGCTCCCAGCCTGTCTGTGTTAGTGAATGGCGTTGCCCAGCTCACCCCGCCCCTCGCTTCCTGGTCATCGCCAGCGAGCTGCCCGCTGCCGTGGCTGTGTTGTGTGAACGGGATCTGAGGCTCCCAGCCTGTCTGTGTTAGTGAATGGCGTTGCCCAGCTCACCCCGCCCCTCGCTTCCTGGTCATCGCCAGCGAGCTGCCCGCTGCCGTGGCTGTGTTGTGTGAACGGGATCTGAGGCTCCCAGCCTGTCTGTGTTAGTGAATGGCGTTGCCCAGCTCACCCCGCCCCTCGCTTCCTGGTCATCGCCAGCGAGCTGCCCGCTGCCGTGGCTGTGTTGTGTGAACGGGATCTGAGGCTCCCAGCCTGTCTGTGTTAGTGAATGGCGTTGCCCAGCTCACCCCGCCCCTCGCTTCCTGGTCATCGCCAGCGAGCTGCCCGCTGCCGTGGCTGTGTTGTGTGAACGGGATCTGAGGCTCCCAGCCTGTCTGTGTTAGTGAATGGCGTTGCCCAGCTCACCCCGCCCCTCGCTTCCTGGTCATCGCCAGCGAGCTGCCCGCTGCCGTGGCTGTGTTGTGTGAACGGGATCTGAGGCTCCCAGCCTGTCTGTGTTAGTGAATGGCGTTGCCCAGCTCACCCCGCCCCTCGCTTCCTGGTCATCGCCAGCGAGCTGCCCGCTGCCGTGGCTGTGTTGTGTGAACGGGATCTGAGGCTCCCAGCCTGTCTGTGTTAGTGAATGGCGTTGCCCAGCTCACCCCGCCCCTCGCTTCCTGGTCATCGCCAGCGAGCTGCCCGCTGCCGTGGCTGTGTTGTGTGAACGGGATCTGAGGCTCCCAGCCTGTCTGTGTTAGTGAATGGCGTTGCCCAGCTCACCCCGCCCCTCGCTTCCTGGTCATCGCCAGCGAGCTGCCCGCTGCCGTGGCTGTGTTGTGTGAACGGGATCTGAGGCTCCCAGCCTGTCTGTGTTAGTGAATGGCGTTGCCCAGCTCACCCCGCCCCTCGCTTCCTGGTCATCGCCAGCGAGCTGCCCGCTGCCGTGGCTGTGTTGTGTGAACGGGATCTGAGGCTCCCAGCCTGTCTGTGTTAGTGAATGGCGTTGCCCAGCTCACCCCGCCCCTCGCTTCCTGGTCATCGCCAGCGAGCTGCCCGCTGCCGTGGCTGTGTTGTGTGAACGGGATCTGAGGCTCCCAGCCTGTCTGTGTTAGTGAATGGCGTTGCCCAGCTCACCCCGCCCCTCGCTTCCTGGTCATCGCCAGCGAGCTGCCCGCTGCCGTGGCTGTGTTGTGTGAACGGGATCTGAGGCTCCCAGCCTGTCTGTGTTAGTGAATGGCGTTGCCCAGCTCACCCCGCCCCTCGCTTCCTGGTCATCGCCAGCGAGCTGCCCGCTGCCGTGGCTGTGTTGTGTGAACGGGATCTGAGGCTCCCAGCCTGTCTGTGTTAGTGAATGGCGTTGCCCAGCTCCCCCGCCCCTCGCTTCCTGGTCATCGCCAGCGAGCTGCCCGCTGCCGTGGCTGTGTTGTGTGAACGGGATCTGAGGCTCCCAGCCTGTCTGTGTTAGTGAATGGCGTTGCCCAGCTCACCCCGCCCCTCGCTTCCTGGTCATCGCCAGCGAGCTGCCCGCTGCCGTGGCTGTGTTGTGTGAACGGGATCTGAGGCTCCCAGCCTGTCTGTGTTAGTGAATGGCGTTGCCCAGCTCACCCCGCCCCTCGCTTCCTGGTCATCGCCAGCGAGCTGCCCGCTGCCGTGGCTGTGTTGTGTGAACGGGATCTGAGGCTCCCAGCCTGTCTGTGTTAGTGAATGGCGTTGCCCAGCTCACCCCGCCCCTCGCTTCCTGGTCATCGCCAGCGAGCTGCCCGCTGCCGTGGCTGTGTTGTGTGAACGGGATCTGAGGCTCCCAGCCTGTCTGTGTTAGTGAATGGCGTTGCCCAGCTCACCCCGCCCCTCGCTTCCTGGTCATCGCCAGCGAGCTGCCCGCTGCCGTGGCTGTGTTGTGTGAACGGGATCTGAGGCTCCCAGCCTGTCTGTGTTAGTGAATGGCGTTGCCCAGCTCACCCCGCCCCTCGCTTCCTGGTCATCGCCAGCGAGCTGCCCGCTGCCGTGGCTGTGTTGTGTGAACGGGATCTGAGGCTCCCAGCCTGTCTGTGTTAGTGAATGGCGTTGCCCAGCTCACCCCGCCCCTCGCTTCCTGGTCATCGCCAGCGAGCTGCCCGCTGCCGTGGCTGTGTTGTGTGAACGGGATCTGAGGCTCCCAGCCTGTCTGTGTTAGTGAATGGCGTTGCCCAGCTCACCCCGCCCCTCGCTTCCTGGTCATCGCCAGCGAGCTGCCCGCTGCCGTGGCTGTGTTGTGTGAACGGGATCTGAGGCTCCCAGCCTGTCTGTGTTAGTGAATGGCGTTGCCCAGCTCACCCCGCCCCTCGCTTCCTGGTCATCGCCAGCGAGCTGCCCGCTGCCGTGGCTGTGTTGTGTGAACGGGATCTGAGGCTCCCAGCCTGTCTGTGTTAGTGAATGGCGTTGCCCAGCTCACCCCGCCCCTCGCTTCCTGGTCATCGCCAGCGAGCTGCCCGCTGCCGTGGCTGTGTTGTGTGAACGGGATCTGAGGCTCCCAGCCTGTCTGTGTTAGTGAATGGCGTTGCCCAGCTCACCCCGCCCCTCGCTTCCTGGTCATCGCCAGCGAGCTGCCCGCTGCCGTGGCTGTGTTGTGTGAACGGGATCTGAGGCTCCCAGCCTGTCTGTGTTAGTGAATGGCGTTGCCCAGCTCACCCCGCCCCTCGCTTCCTGGTCATCGCCAGCGAGCTGCCCGCTGCCGTGGCTGTGTTGTGTGAACGGGATCTGAGGCTCCCAGCCTGTCTGTGTTAGTGAATGGCGTTGCCCAGCTCACCCCGCCCCTCGCTTCCTGGTCATCGCCAGCGAGCTGCCCGCTGCCGTGGCTGTGTTGTGTGAACGGGATCTGAGGCTCCCAGCCTGTCTGTGTTAGTGAATGGCGTTGCCCAGCTCACCCCGCCCCTCGCTTCCTGGTCATCGCCAGCGAGCTGCCCGCTGCCGTGGCTGTGTTGTGTGAACGGGATCTGAGGCTCCCAGCCTGTCTGTGTTAGTGAATGGCGTTGCCCAGCTCACCCCGCCCCTCGCTTCCTGGTCATCGCCAGCGAGCTGCCCGCTGCCGTGGCTGTGTTGTGTGAACGGGATCTGAGGCTCCCAGCCTGTCTGTGTTAGTGAATGGCGTTGCCCAGCTCACCCCGCCCCTCGCTTCCTGGTCATCGCCAGCGAGCTGCCCGCTGCCGTGGCTGTGTTGTGTGAACGGGATCTGAGGCTCCCAGCCTGTCTGTGTTAGTGAATGGCGTTGCCCAGCTCACCCCGCCCCTCGCTTCCTGGTCATCGCCAGCGAGCTGCCCGCTGCCGTGGCTGTGTTGTGTGAACGGGATCTGAGGCTCCCAGCCTGTCTGTGTTAGTGAATGGCGTTGCCCAGCTCACCCCGCCCCTCGCTTCCTGGTCATCGCCAGCGAGCTGCCCGCTGCCGTGGCTGTGTTGTGTGAACGGGATCTGAGGCTCCCAGCCTGTCTGTGTTAGTGAATGGCGTTGCCCAGCTCACCCCGCCCCTCGCTTCCTGGTCATCGCCAGCGAGCTGCCCGCTGCCGTGGCTGTGTTGTGTGAACGGGATCTGAGGCTCCCAGCCTGTCTGTGTTAGTGAATGGCGTTGCCCAGCTCACCCCGCCCCTCGCTTCCTGGTCATCGCCAGCGAGCTGCCCGCTGCCGTGGCTGTGTTGTGTGAACGGGATCTGAGGCTCCCAGCCTGTCTGTGTTAGTGAATGGCGTTGCCCAGCTCACCCGCCCCTCGCTTCCTGGTCATCGCCAGCGAGCTGCCCGCTGCCGTGGCTGTGTTGTGTGAACGGGATCTGAGGCTCCCAGCCTGTCTGTGTTAGTGAATGGCGTTGCCCAGCTCACCCCGCCCCTCGCTTCCTGGTCATCGCCAGCGAGCTGCCCGCTGCCGTGGCTGTGTTGTGTGAACGGGATCTGAGGCTCCCAGCCTGTCTGTGTTAGTGAATGGCGTTGCCCAGCTCACCCCGCCCCTCGCTTCCTGGTCATCGCCAGCGAGCTGCCCGCTGCCGTGGCTGTGTTGTGTGAACGGGATCTGAGGCTCCCAGCCTGTCTGTGTTAGTGAATGGCGTTGCCCAGCTCACCCCGCCCCTCGCTTCCTGGTCATCGCCAGCGAGCTGCCCGCTGCCGTGGCTGTGTTGTGTGAACGGGATCTGAGGCTCCCAGCCTGTCTGTGTTAGTGAATGGCGTTGCCCAGCTCACCCCGCCCCTCGCTTCCTGGTCATCGCCAGCGAGCTGCCCGCTGCCGTGGCTGTGTTGTGTGAACGGGATCTGAGGCTCCCAGCCTGTCTGTGTTAGTGAATGGCGTTGCCCAGCTCACCCGCCCCTCGCTTCCTGGTCATCGCCAGCGAGCTGCCCGCTGCCGTGGCTGTGTTGTGTGAACGGGATCTGAGGCTCCCAGCCTGTCTGTGTTAGTGAATGGCGTTGCCCAGCTCACCCCGCCCCTCGCTTCCTGGTCATCGCCAGCGAGCTGCCCGCTGCCGTGGCTGTGTTGTGTGAACGGGATCTGAGGCTCCCAGCCTGTCTGTGTTAGTGAATGGCGTTGCCCAGCTCACCCCGCCCCTCGCTTCCTGGTCATCGCCAGCGAGCTGCCCGCTGCCGTGGCTGTGTTGTGTGAACGGGATCTGAGGCTCCCAGCCTGTCTGTGTTAGTGAATGGCGTTGCCCAGCTCACCCCGCCCCTCGCTTCCTGGTCATCGCCAGCGAGCTGCCCGCTGCCGTGGCTGTGTTGTGTGAACGGGATCTGAGGCTCCCAGCCTGTCTGTGTTAGTGAATGGCGTTGCCCAGCTCACCCCGCCCCTCGCTTCCTGGTCATCGCCAGCGAGCTGCCCGCTGCCGTGGCTGTGTTGTGTGAACGGGATCTGAGGCTCCCAGCCTGTCTGTGTTAGTGAATGGCGTTGCCCAGCTCACCCCGCCCCTCGCTTCCTGGTCATCGCCAGCGAGCTGCCCGCTGCCGTGGCTGTGTTGTGTGAACGGGATCTGAGGCTCCCAGCCTGTCTGTGTTAGTGAATGGCGTTGCCCAGCTCACCCCGCCCCTCGCTTCCTGGTCATCGCCAGCGAGCTGCCCGCTGCCGTGGCTGTGTTGTGTGAACGGGATCTGAGGCTCCCAGCCTGTCTGTGTTAGTGAATGGCGTTGCCCAGCTCACCCCGCCCCTCGCTTCCTGGTCATCGCCAGCGAGCTGCCCGCTGCCGTGGCTGTGTTGTGTGAACGGGATCTGAGGCTCCCAGCCTGTCTGTGTTAGTGAATGGCGTTGCCCAGCTCACCCCGCCCCTCGCTTCCTGGTCATCGCCAGCGAGCTGCCCGCTGCCGTGGCTGTGTTGTGTGAACGGGATCTGAGGCTCCCAGCCTGTCTGTGTTAGTGAATGGCGTTGCCCAGCTCACCCCGCCCCTCGCTTCCTGGTCATCGCCAGCGAGCTGCCCGCTGCCGTGGCTGTGTTGTGTGAACGGGATCTGAGGCTCCCAGCCTGTCTGTGTTAGTGAATGGCGTTGCCCAGCTCACCCCGCCCCTCGCTTCCTGGTCATCGCCAGCGAGCTGCCCGCTGCCGTGGCTGTGTTGTGTGAACGGGATCTGAGGCTCCCAGCCTGTCTGTGTTAGTGAATGGCGTTGCCCAGCTCCCCGCCCCTCGCTTCCTGGTCATCGCCAGCGAGCTGCCCGCTGCCGTGGCTGTGTTGTGTGAACGGGATCTGAGGCTCCCAGCCTGTCTGTGTTAGTGAATGGCGTTGCCCAGCTCACCCCGCCCCTCGCTTCCTGGTCATCGCCAGCGAGCTGCCCGCTGCCGTGGCTGTGTTGTGTGAACGGGATCTGAGGCTCCCAGCCTGTCTGTGTTAGTGAATGGCGTTGCCCAGCTCACCCCGCCCCTCGCTTCCTGGTCATCGCCAGCGAGCTGCCCGCTGCCGTGGCTGTGTTGTGTGAACGGGATCTGAGGCTCCCAGCCTGTCTGTGTTAGTGAATGGCGTTGCCCAGCTCACCCCGCCCCTCGCTTCCTGGTCATCGCCAGCGAGCTGCCCGCTGCCGTGGCTGTGTTGTGTGAACGGGATCTGAGGCTCCCAGCCTGTCTGTGTTAGTGAATGGCGTTGCCCAGCTCACCCCGCCCCTCGCTTCCTGGTCATCGCCAGCGAGCTGCCCGCTGCCGTGGCTGTGTTGTGTGAACGGGATCTGAGGCTCCCAGCCTGTCTGTGTTAGTGAATGGCGTTGCCCAGCTCACCCCGCCCCTCGCTTCCTGGTCATCGCCAGCGAGCTGCCCGCTGCCGTGGCTGTGTTGTGTGAACGGGATCTGAGGCTCCCAGCCTGTCTGTGTTAGTGAATGGCGTTGCCCAGCTCACCCCGCCCCTCGCTTCCTGGTCATCGCCAGCGAGCTGCCCGCTGCCGTGGCTGTGTTGTGTGAACGGGATCTGAGGCTCCCAGCCTGTCTGTGTTAGTGAATGGCGTTGCCCAGCTCACCCCGCCCCTCGCTTCCTGGTCATCGCCAGCGAGCTGCCCGCTGCCGTGGCTGTGTTGTGTGAACGGGATCTGAGGCTCCCAGCCTGTCTGTGTTAGTGAATGGCGTTGCCCAGCTCACCCCGCCCCTCGCTTCCTGGTCATCGCCAGCGAGCTGCCCGCTGCCGTGGCTGTGTTGTGTGAACGGGATCTGAGGCTCCCAGCCTGTCTGTGTTAGTGAATGGCGTTGCCCAGCTCACCCCGCCCCTCGCTTCCTGGTCATCGCCAGCGAGCTGCCCGCTGCCGTGGCTGTGTTGTGTGAACGGGATCTGAGGCTCCCAGCCTGTCTGTGTTAGTGAATGGCGTTGCCCAGCTCACCCCGCCCCTCGCTTCCTGGTCATCGCCAGCGAGCTGCCCGCTGCCGTGGCTGTGTTGTGTGAACGGGATCTGAGGCTCCCAGCCTGTCTGTGTTAGTGAATGGCGTTGCCCAGCTCACCCCGCCCCTCGCTTCCTGGTCATCGCCAGCGAGCTGCCCGCTGCCGTGGCTGTGTTGTGTGAACGGGATCTGAGGCTCCCAGCCTGTCTGTGTTAGTGAATGGCGTTGCCCAGCTCACCCCGCCCCTCGCTTCCTGGTCATCGCCAGCGAGCTGCCCGCTGCCGTGGCTGTGTTGTGTGAACGGGATCTGAGGCTCCCAGCCTGTCTGTGTTAGTGAATGGCGTTGCCCAGCTCACCCCGCCCCTCGCTTCCTGGTCATCGCCAGCGAGCTGCCCGCTGCCGTGGCTGTGTTGTGTGAACGGGATCTGAGGCTCCCAGCCTGTCTGTGTTAGTGAATGGCGTTGCCCAGCTCCCCGCCCCTCGCTTCCTGGTCATCGCCAGCGAGCTGCCCGCTGCCGTGGCTGTGTTGTGTGAACGGGATCTGAGGCTCCCAGCCTGTCTGTGTTAGTGAATGGCGTTGCCCAGCTCACCCCGCCCTCGCTTCCTGGTCATCGCCAGCGAGCTGCCCGCTGCCGTGGCTGTGTTGTGTGAACGGGATCTGAGGCTCCCAGCCTGTCTGTGTTAGTGAATGGCGTTGCCCAGCTCACCCCGCCCCTCGCTTCCTGGTCATCGCCAGCGAGCTGCCCGCTGCCGTGGCTGTGTTGTGTGAACGGGATCTGAGGCTCCCAGCCTGTCTGTGTTAGTGAATGGCGTTGCCCAGCTCACCCCGCCCCTCGCTTCCTGGTCATCGCCAGCGAGCTGCCCGCTGCCGTGGCTGTGTTGTGTGAACGGGATCTGAGGCTCCCAGCCTGTCTGTGTTAGTGAATGGCGTTGCCCAGCTCACCCCGCCCCTCGCTTCCTGGTCATCGCCAGCGAGCTGCCCGCTGCCGTGGCTGTGTTGTGTGAACGGGATCTGAGGCTCCCAGCCTGTCTGTGTTAGTGAATGGCGTTGCCCAGCTCACCCCGCCCCTCGCTTCCTGGTCATCGCCAGCGAGCTGCCCGCTGCCGTGGCTGTGTTGTGTGAACGGGATCTGAGGCTCCCAGCCTGTCTGTGTTAGTGAATGGCGTTGCCCAGCTCACCCCGCCCCTCGCTTCCTGGTCATCGCCAGCGAGCTGCCCGCTGCCGTGGCTGTGTTGTGTGAACGGGATCTGAGGCTCCCAGCCTGTCTGTGTTAGTGAATGGCGTTGCCCAGCTCACCCCGCCCCTCGCTTCCTGGTCATCGCCAGCGAGCTGCCCGCTGCCGTGGCTGTGTTGTGTGAACGGGATCTGAGGCTCCCAGCCTGTCTGTGTTAGTGAATGGCGTTGCCCAGCTCACCCCGCCCCTCGCTTCCTGGTCATCGCCAGCGAGCTGCCCGCTGCCGTGGCTGTGTTGTGTGTGAACGGGATCTGAGGCTCCCAGCCTGTCTGTGTTAGTGAATGGCGTTGCCCAGCTCACCCCGCCCCTCGCTTCCTGGTCATCGCCAGCGAGCTGCCCGCTGCCGTGGCTGTGTTGTGTGAACGGGATCTGAGGCTCCCAGCCTGTCTGTGTTAGTGAATGGCGTTGCCCAGCTCACCCCGCCCCTCGCTTCCTGGTCATCGCCAGCGAGCTGCCCGCTGCCGTGGCTGTGTTGTGTGAACGGGATCTGAGGCTCCCAGCCTGTCTGTGTTAGTGAATGGCGTTGCCCAGCTCACCCCGCCCCTCGCTTCCTGGTCATCGCCAGCGAGCTGCCCGCTGCCGTGGCTGTGTTGTGTGAACGGGATCTGAGGCTCCCAGCCTGTCTGTGTTAGTGAATGGCGTTGCCCAGCTCACCCCGCCTCGCTTCCTGGTCATCGCCAGCGAGCTGCCCGCTGCCGTGGCTGTGTTGTGTGAACGGGATCTGAGGCTCCCAGCCTGTCTGTGTTAGTGAATGGCGTTGCCCAGCTCACCCCGCCCCTCGCTTCCTGGTCATCGCCAGCGAGCTGCCCGCTGCCGTGGCTGTGTTGTGTGAACGGGATCTGAGGCTCCCAGCCTGTCTGTGTTAGTGAATGGCGTTGCCCAGCTCACCCCGCCCCTCGCTTCCTGGTCATCGCCAGCGAGCTGCCCGCTGCCGTGGCTGTGTTGTGTGAACGGGATCTGAGGCTCCCAGCCTGTCTGTGTTAGTGAATGGCGTTGCCCAGCTCACCCCGCCCCTCGCTTCCTGGTCATCGCCAGCGAGCTGCCCGCTGCCGTGGCTGTGTTGTGTGAACGGGATCTGAGGCTCCCAGCCTGTCTGTGTTAGTGAATGGCGTTGCCCAGCTCACCCCGCCCCTCGCTTCCTGGTCATCGCCAGCGAGCTGCCCGCTGCCGTGGCTGTGTTGTGTGAACGGGATCTGAGGCTCCCAGCCTGTCTGTGTTAGTGAATGGCGTTGCCCAGCTCACCCCGCCCCTCGCTTCCTGGTCATCGCCAGCGAGCTGCCCGCTGCCGTGGCTGTGTTGTGTGAACGGGATCTGAGGCTCCCAGCCTGTCTGTGTTAGTGAATGGCGTTGCCCAGCTCACCCGCCCCTCGCTTCCTGGTCATCGCCAGCGAGCTGCCCGCTGCCGTGGCTGTGTTGTGTGAACGGGATCTGAGGCTCCCAGCCTGTCTGTGTTAGTGAATGGCGTTGCCCAGCTCACCCCGCCCCTCGCTTCCTGGTCATCGCCAGCGAGCTGCCCGCTGCCGTGGCTGTGTTGTGTGAACGGGATCTGAGGCTCCCAGCCTGTCTGTGTTAGTGAATGGCGTTGCCCAGCTCACCCCGCCCCTCGCTTCCTGGTCATCGCCAGCGAGCTGCCCGCTGCCGTGGCTGTGTTGTGTGAACGGGATCTGAGGCTCCCAGCCTGTCTGTGTTAGTGAATGGCGTTGCCCAGCTCACCCCGCCCCTCGCTTCCTGGTCATCGCCAGCGAGCTGCCCGCTGCCGTGGCTGTGTTGTGTGAACGGGATCTGAGGCTCCCAGCCTGTCTGTGTTAGTGAATGGCGTTGCCCAGCTCACCCCGCCCCTCGCTTCCTGGTCATCGCCAGCGAGCTGCCCGCTGCCGTGGCTGTGTTGTGTGAACGGGATCTGAGGCTCCCAGCCTGTCTGTGTTAGTGAATGGCGTTGCCCAGCTCACCCCGCCCCTCGCTTCCTGGTCATCGCCAGCGAGCTGCCCGCTGCCGTGGCTGTGTTGTGTGAACGGGATCTGAGGCTCCCAGCCTGTCTGTGTTAGTGAATGGCGTTGCCCAGCTCACCCCGCCCCTCGCTTCCTGGTCATCGCCAGCGAGCTGCCCGCTGCCGTGGCTGTGTTGTGTGAACGGGATCTGAGGCTCCCAGCCTGTCTGTGTTAGTGAATGGCGTTGCCCAGCTCACCCCGCCCCTCGCTTCCTGGTCATCGCCAGCAGCGAGCTGCCCGCTGCCGTGGCTGTGTTGTGTGAACGGGATCTGAGGCTCCCAGCCTGTCTGTGTTAGTGAATGGCGTTGCCCAGCTCACCCCGCCCCTCGCTTCCTGGTCATCGCCAGCGAGCTGCCCGCTGCCGCTGCCTGCTGTGTTGTGTGAACGGGATCTGAGGCTCCCAGCCTGTCTGTGTTAGTGAATGGCGTTGCCCAGCTCACCCCGCCCCTCGCTTCCTGGTCATCGCCAGCGAGCTGCCCGCTGCCGTGGCTGTGTTGTGTGAACGGGATCTGAGGCTCCCAGCCTGTCTGTGTTAGTGAATGGCGTTGCCCAGCTCACCCCGCCCCTCGCTTCCTGGTCATCGCCAGCGAGCTGCCCGCTGCCGTGGCTGTGTTGTGTGAACGGGATCTGAGGCTCCCAGCCTGTCTGTGTTAGTGAATGGCGTTGCCCAGCTCACCCCGCCCCTCGCTTCCTGGTCATCGCCAGCGAGCTGCCCGCTGCCGTGGCTGTGTTGTGTGAACGGGATCTGAGGCTCCCAGCCTGTCTGTGTTAGTGAATGGCGTTGCCCAGCTCACCCCGCCCCTCGCTTCCTGGTCATCGCCAGCGAGCTGCCCGCTGCCGTGGCTGTGTTGTGTGAACGGGATCTGAGGCTCCCAGCCTGTCTGTGTTAGTGAATGGCGTTGCCCAGCTCACCCCGCCCCTCGCTTCCTGGTCATCGCCAGCGAGCTGCCCGCTGCCGTGGCTGTGTGTTGTGAACGGGATCTGAGGCTCCCAGCCTGTCTGTGTTAGTGAATGGCGTTGCCCAGCTCACCCCCCGCCCCTCGCTTCCTGGTCATCGCCAGCGAGCTGCCCGCTGCCGTGGCTGTGTTGTGTGAACGGGATCTGAGGCTCCCAGCCTGTCTGTGTTAGTGAATGGCGTTGCCCAGCTCACCCCGCCCCTCGCTTCCTGGTCATCGCCAGCGAGCTGCCCGCTGCCGTGGCTGTGTTGTGTGAACGGGATCTGAGGCTCCCAGCCTGTCTGTGTTAGTGAATGGCGTTGCCCAGCTCACCCCGCCCCTCGCTTCCTGGTCATCGCCAGCGAGCTGCCCGCTGCCGTGGCTGTGTTGTGTGAACGGGATCTGAGGCTCCCAGCCTGTCTGTGTTAGTGAATGGCGTTGCCCAGCTCACCCCGCCCCTCGCTTCCTGGTCATCGCCAGCGAGCTGCCCGCTGCCGTGGCTGTGTTGTGTGAACGGGATCTGAGGCTCCCAGCCTGTCTGTGTTAGTGAATGGCGTTGCCCAGCTCACCCCGCCCCTCGCTTCCTGGTCATCGCCAGCGAGCTGCCCGCTGCCGTGGCTGTGTTGTGTGAACGGGATCTGAGGCTCCCAGCCTGTCTGTGTTAGTGAATGGCGTTGCCCAGCTCACCCCGCCCCTCGCTTCCTGGTCATCGCCAGCGAGCTGCCCGCTGCCGTGGGCTGTGTTGTGTGAACGGGATCTGAGGCTCCCAGCCTGTCTGTGTTAGTGAATGGCGTTGCCCAGCTCACCCCGCCCCTCGCTTCCTGGTCATCGCCAGCGAGCTGCCCGCTGCCGTGGCTGTGTTGTGTGAACGGGATCTGAGGCTCCCAGCCTGTCTGTGTTAGTGAATGGCGTTGCCCAGCTCACCCGCCCCTCGCTTCCTGGTCATCGCCAGCGAGCTGCCCGCTGCCGTGGCTGTGTTGTGTGAACGGGATCTGAGGCTCCCAGCCTGTCTGTGTTAGTGAATGGCGTTGCCCAGCTCACCCCGCCCCTCGCTTCCTGGTCATCGCCAGCGAGCTGCCCGCTGCCGTGGCTGTGTTGTGTGAACGGGATCTGAGGCTCCCAGCCTGTCTGTGTTAGTGAATGGCGTTGCCCAGCTCCCCCCGCCCCTCGCTTCCTGGTCATCGCCAGCGAGCTGCCCGCTGCCGTGGCTGTGTTGTGTGAACGGGATCTGAGGCTCCCAGCCTGTCTGTGTTAGTGAATGGCGTTGCCCAGCTCACCCCGCCCCTCGCTTCCTGGTCATCGCCAGCGAGCTGCCCGCTGCCGTGGCTGTGTTGTGTGAACGGGATCTGAGGCTCCCAGCCTGTCTGTGTTAGTGAATGGCGTTGCCCAGCTCACCCCGCCCCTCGCTTCCTGGTCATCGCCAGCGAGCTGCCCGCTGCCGTGGCTGTGTTGTGTGAACGGGATCTGAGGCTCCCAGCCTGTCTGTGTTAGTGAATGGCGTTGCCCAGCTCACCCCGCCCCTCGCTTCCTGGTCATCGCCAGCGAGCTGCCCGCTGCCGTGGCTGTGTTGTGTGAACGGGATCTGAGGCTCCCAGCCTGTCTGTGTTAGTGAATGGCGTTGCCCAGCTCACCCGCCCCTCGCTTCCTGGTCATCGCCAGCGAGCTGCCCGCTGCCGTGGCTGTGTTGTGTGAACGGGATCTGAGGCTCCCAGCCTGTCTGTGTTAGTGAATGGCGTTGCCCAGCTCACCCCGCCCCTCGCTTCCTGGTCATCGCCAGCGAGCTGCCCGCTGCCGTGGCTGTGTTGTGTGAACGGGATCTGAGGCTCCCAGCCTGTCTGTGTTAGTGAATGGCGTTGCCCAGCTCACCCCGCCCCTCGCTTCCTGGTCATCGCCAGCGAGCTGCCCGCTGCCGTGGCTGTGTTGTGTGAACGGGATCTGAGGCTCCCAGCCTGTCTGTGTTAGTGAATGGCGTTGCCCAGCTCCCCGCCCCTCGCTTCCTGGTCATCGCCAGCGAGCTGCCCGCTGCCGTGGCTGTGTTGTGTGAACGGGATCTGAGGCTCCCAGCCTGTCTGTGTTAGTGAATGGCGTTGCCCAGCTCACCCGCCCCTCGCTTCCTGGTCATCGCCCAGCGAGCTGCCCGCCGCCGTGGCTGTGTTGTGTGAACGGGATCTGAGGCTCCCAGCCTGTCTGTGTTAGTGAATGGCGTTGCCCAGCTCACCCCGCCCCTCGCTTCCTGGTCATCGCCAGCGAGCTGCCCGCTGCCGTGGCTGTGTTGTGTGAACGGGATCTGAGGCTCCCAGCCTGTCTGTGTTAGTGAATGGCGTTGCCCAGCTCACCCCGCCCCTCGCTTCCTGGTCATCGCCAGCGAGCTGCCCGCTGCCGTGGCTGTGTTGTGTGAACGGGATCTGAGGCTCCCAGCCTGTCTGTGTTAGTGAATGGCGTTGCCCAGCCCACCCCGCCCTCGCTTCCTGGTCATCGCCAGCGAGCTGCCCGCTGCCGTGGCTGTGTTGTGTGAACGGGATCTGAGGCTCCCAGCCTGTCTGTGTTAGTGAATGGCGTTGCCCAGCCCTCCCCGCCCCTCGCTTCCTGGTCATCGCCAGCGAGCTGCCCGCCGCCGTGGCTGTGTTGTGTGAACGGGATCTGAGGCTCCCAGCCTGTCTGTGTTAGTGAATGGCGTTGCCCAGCCCTCCCCGCCCCTCGCTTCCTGGTCATCGCCAGCGAGCTGCCCGCCGCCGTGGCTGTGTTGTGTGAACGGGATCTGAGGCTCCCAGCCTGTCTGTGTTAGTGAATGGCGTTGCCCAGTGTGACGTGGGCGATGCGTAGCGGCGAAAAACAACGGACTCTTACTGGACATGTTATTTATTAATTCAGGGAGCAAGGGAGCGAAGCGCCGCTCATGGTCATAAACAGAAAATCTCACAGAACAGGAAACAGATGATGATTGGTTAAGACCCATGGGCTACATAGTCAGGAGTCACACGCACCGCCATCCAGTGGACACAACAAGCAAGTGCGCCACATAGTGTGAAACACGTTACACCCCCACTCGAACTTAGCTTATTGTGGTACATTACATTTACATAGTAGAAAATACAACAACAAAAATGTCTCTGTGACCTAAATGCAAAATAAACAAAAAACATATGGCACATACATTCCCAGCACTTTATGTGCAAATAGTACTGAGCAACTTTTTGAGTGTAGCTTTGTGGCTGGTTTTGTCATCAAATCAGCTATCATGTGTCAGTGGGACAGTACTCCAAACAGATCTTTCCACTGTTCACAGTTTCTCGCTGAAGTGATATTAATATCAATATGTTTACACCTTTGACGGTTAACGGGTTCCTGGCTAAGGCAATAGCTCCTGGTTGTCATCATAAACCTTGGTTCGTGCATACTGATATTATCAATACCCTTGAGTAACTGTGCAAATACATACACTCCTGTATGGCTGAGGCTAAAGCCATATTCTGCCTCACAGGTAGACAATGCGACAGTAGGTTGTTTTCTACTCTTCCATGAAATGAGAGAGCTTCTCTCACTCAAACTGACACAATACCCAGTAGACTACGTCTGTCTGTGACCTCTGACGCCCAGTCAGCATCACTGTGGACTATCAGGCCTAGATCACTTTTGGTATCCTTCTTGAAACATAACCCGTGGGTTGTTGTACTTAAGATACCTGAACACGTGTTTGACAGTGTTCCAATGTTCCTCACTTGGTTCAGCAAAATGCTGGGAAAGTTTACTGACTACAAAACTTAAATCAGGTCTAGTACATGTAGCCAAATAGATCAACTTCCCACTGCTTCTCGGTACATCCTTGGATCTTCCAGTTTTACAGCATTCTCTGAGTATTCCAGTTTTGACTCGCATGGGGTCTCCCTTGACTTACACTCTTTCATTCCAAATCTAGAGAGTATTTTGTTCACATATCTCTCTTGTGACATTGTGACTTGGCTCTGACTGTTTAAAATCTATCCCTAGAAAATTATTCAATTTTCCCAGGTCTTTCATCTTGAACCTCTCAGTGAGCATTCCTTTGACACTTTTCACAACCTCTTCAGTGTTAGCAGCAATTATCAGATCATCAACCCATACAATCAGAATCACTTTCTCATTTTGTCTTTCCCTTGTGTATTGACAGTTATCAGCAGGATTTTGTTCAAAACCTTTTTCAGTGAGATAAGCATGTAACAGAGCATTCCAGTTCCTGCCTGCCTGTTTTAGACCGTATAGGGACTTCTGTAATCTGCATACTAGTTTCTCTCCAGTTTTTGATACTTCTTCATAACCTTCAGGCTGTTCTAGATATATCTCACAATCGATTGGCGCATGCAAGTATGCTGTTTTCACATCCATTTGGTGTAAAACTAAATCTTCTTGCGCTGCCTTCTGCATGACAACCCGAACAGTTGTCATGTCAGCAGTAGGTGAGAATGTTTCCTCATAATCAATACCTTGTTTTTGGCTGTAGCCTTTGGCAACAAATCTGGCCTTGTATTTGTCTGACCCATCAGCATCACTTTTTAGAGTATAGACCCACCTACCCCCACTGCCTTTTGCCTGGTGGCAACTGGGTAATTTCGAAGGTCTCATTCTCTTTTAGTGACTGTATTTCATCATTCATTGCATTTATCCACTGCTGTGACCTAGTTGATCCTATGGCTTCCTGGTAATTTTGTGGTATGTCACAAACAGCTCTATAGCAAGAGTCTACACATGTTACTAGTCTGTCTGACATGTCGTCAGTGTCATAATCCTGTAGTCGCACTGGCTTTTCCTAGCTCTTGGTGGGTTCTTTCTAGTTCCACCCTCAGTGCTTGGTTGTTCACACTCAACCTCAGAAACATCAGTATGAACACTTTGACCTGGTTCATTTTCCATTTTATCATCAACACTGTTCTCATTGTCAAAACCCTAGGGTGCACCTCTCTGTCTTGACATTCAATGTATGAACCATGTGTCTGTGTTTCTTTTCATTAGCTGTCTTGTTTGTGAACTTCACCAATCTGTATTTTGGACCTTCTCCGTGTCTGGGAATACACAAGGTAAGCTGGACTGTTCTTGTCGTAGCCTATGAATAGACCCTGCTCACATCTTGGATCTAATTTGCCTTTCTCTTGTGTGTATGCAAAACACACAGACCCAAATTTCTGAAGTTTGGCCATGTTTGGTTTCTTGCCTGTGAGCATCTCATAAGGTGTTTTCTTTGTGCGTCTACTGTAACACCTGTTTCTTACATAGGCAGCTGTCTGCACAGCATAATTCCACAATTTGTCTGGCAACTTACTGTCTAACAGCATACACCGACCCATCTCATACAGTGTTCTCCACCCTCTCTCTGCGCTCCCGTTTTGGTGAGGTGAATAAGGTGAAGATGTTTCATGCTTAATTCTATTTTTGGTTAGCAGTGTTTTGAATTCCTTATTGGTATACTCGGTTCCATTGTCTGAACGGAAACATTTTACTTTTCCAAAAGGTGCTGAGTCTGCCAAGAACCTCTCTGTGGCCTGTACTGCATCGCTTTTGGATTTCAGAAAATACACTGTCATGGCACCCGAATAGTCGTCTGTGAAAGACATAGCATATTGTGACCTTCTAAGCTAGGGGTCCTCATGGGACCAGCTAAATCAGTGTGAACCAGCTGTAGGGGCTCTGTAGCCTTGCTGTCAGCCTCCCTATTCCTTGTCTGTGTGAATTTTCCTTTTACACATGTATCACACAGCTGCGCTGGCCTGACTGTTCTGCCTCTTATTTCCATCCCTTTTACCACACCCAATAGCTTTGTACATCTTCGTAATTGCAGTGCCCTAAAATTTCATGCCAAGTTTGCACGTCGTGGCACACACTGCATTTATCAACACTCTTTTCAACAGTTGGTAAGTAAAACAAATTATCATTCTCATGGAAATCAAACCTGGTACCCTTTTTGGTGATCATGTGACTGTCCCCCTTTTTGAAAGTCACTGTTGCACCACCATTTGTCGCTCTTGCAACTGAGAAGATGTCGTGTGGATACGTCGGCATATATAGAGCATCCTGTAGCTGGGCTCTTTGTTCTCGTCCATCGCTGTCTAGCAGGTAGATCAGCGCCGTCCCTCTGCGTTGCGCCATCCCGCTGCATTTAGTTCCATCCGCCAGCTCGATTGAATGGGTGTTGGGCTGGAATGTGTTATCAAGTTCTTGAATTTTGCGATGTCGTTTATGATGTGAGATGTTGCTCCAGCATCCACCATGATCCTTTCTTCTTTACTTTGGCTGGTGGCCTCTCGCTACTCGCATGTTTGACTGTGAAGCACTGATCCTCGTCGTCGATGTCTTCCCCCTTGTTCTCTGCAACCTTTCTGGCTCCGTCTCCTTTTCCCTTCTTCCTGCACAGGGACTCAGTATGAGTGTTACTCCTGCAGTGACTGCACCACACTTTCTGGGTACACCTGGTTCTGATGTGTCCTTTTTCTCCACACTTGTAGCACACCAGAGCCGCTTCCCCATCCTTCTTGTGTGTCTTGGTGCCTTCTGCTTGTTTGGTGCTGGTCTTCATCACACTGTCCACAGATCCAGACGTCCTCATCTTCTCTGACTCTTCATAGACTCTCAGTCTCCTCTTAAAGTCTTGAAATGTAACACTGTCCTCATTCTGCGTAACATGCACAGCCAGTGGTCTGAATGAGTCTGGCAGCCCATTCAATACAGTTGCTACAAGCAGCCCATCGCTCATGTTCTCCCCTGCATCACGAAGAGCTGAAATAACATTCTCTGCCCTTATCACATAATCAGTGACAGTTTCATTTCCTCCATCTGTATGGTGGTCAATGACGTGTAGAGGTTCAGAATCCTGGGTTTGCTTTTGCCAGAGTAATGCTCCCTTAGTATTTTTAAAGCTTTTCTCCCATCCTCGGCAGCTTCATGCCTTATCAGCGACAGGCTCTTATCATCCAGTGAATTCACTAATTGTGCATAGCAGTCTGCATTTTCGCTCCGTCTGCAGCTCTCCCAGCCTCACTGGTGGGCTCATGCAAAATAGTGTCTTTTAGCTTCAGAATGTGTAAGCGGCTGAGGAATCTCGTCTCCCACAGATCATACTTATCTTCAGTTCCATCAAACATAATCTGCTGGGGTAGTGTTCCTGCTACGGCCATTTTACCTTCTTTTCAGAGTCCACTGTCTCCAAACCTTGGGCTGCGGCTTGTAGAAGCTCCTTAACGCGTGTCTGACTTTTCGCGGGAGTTTCTCGGCGCCGTCTTCCTCCAGGTCCGACTAGTAGCTTCTTTTGGCTAACAGTTCGTTTTCTGTTACCTTTTTGCTCTAGGCTGGCATCGCTGGGCCCATAACCTGTGACGTGGCGATGCGTAGCGGCGAAAACCAACGGACTCTTACTGGACATGTATATTTATTAATTCAGGGAGCAAGGGAGCGAAGCGCCGCTCATGGTCATAAACAGAAAATCTCACAGAACAGGAAACAGATGATGATTGGTTAAGACCCATGGGCTACATAGTCAGGAGTCACACAGCACCGCCATCCAGTGGACACAACAAGCAAGTGCGCACATAGTGTGAACACGTTACACCCAGCCCTCCCCGCCCCTCGCTTCCTGGTCATCGCCAGCGAGCTGCCCGCCGCCGTGGCTGTGTTGTGTGTGAACGGGATCTGAGGCTCCCAGCCTGTCCGTGTTAGTGAATGGCGTTGCCCAGCCCTCCCGCCCCTCGCTTCCTGGTCATCGCCAGCGAGCTGCCCGCCGCCGTGGCTGTGTTGTGTGAACGGGATCTGAGGCTCCCAGCCTGTCCGTGTTAGTGAATGGCGTTGCCCAGCCCTCCCCGCCCCTCGCTTCCTGGTCATCGCCAGCGAGCTGCCCGCCGCCGTGGCTGTGTTGTGTGAACGGGATCTGAGGCTCCCAGCCTGTCCGTGTTAGTGAATGGCGTTGCCCAGCCCTCCCCGCCCCTCGCTTCCTGGTCATCGCCAGCGAGCTGCCCGCCGCCGTGGCTGTGTTGTGTGAACGGGATCTGAGGCTCCCAGCCTGTCCGTGTTAGTGAATGGCGTTGCCCAGCCCTCCCCGCCCCTCGCTTCCTGGTCATCGCCAGCGAGCTGCCCGCCGCCGTGGCTGTGTTGTGTGAACGGGATCTGAGGCTCCCAGCCTGTCCGTGTTAGTGAATGGCGTTGCCCAGCCCTCCCCGCCCCTCGCTTCCTGGTCATCGCCAGCGAGCTGCCCGCCGCCGTGGCTGTGTTGTGTGAACGGGATCTGAGGCTCCCAGCCTGTCCGTGTTAGTGAATGGCGTTGCCCAGCCCTCCCCGCCCCTCGCTTCCTGGTCATCGCCAGCGAGCTGCCCGCCGCCGTGGCTGTGTTGTGTGAACGGGATCTGAGGCTCCCAGCCTGTCGTGTTAGTGAATGGCGTTGCCCAGCCCTCCCCGCCCTCGCTTCCTGGTCATCGCCAGCGAGCTGCCCGCCGCCGTGGCTGTGTTGTGTGAACGGGATCTGAGGCTCCCAGCCTGTCCGTGTTAGTGAATGGCGTTGCCCAGCCCTCCCCGCCCCTCGCTTCCTGGTCATCGCCAGCGAGCTGCCCGCCGCCGTGGCTGTGTTGTGTGAACGGGATCTGAGGCTCCCAGCCTGTCCGTGTTAGTGAATGGCGTTGCCCAGCCCTCCCCGCCCCTCGCTTCCTGGTCATCGCCAGCGAGCTGCCCGCCGCCGTGGCTGTGTTGTGTGAACGGGATCTGAGGCTCCCAGCCTGTCCGTGTTAGTGAATGGCGTTGCCCAGCCCTCCCCGCCCCTCGCTTCCTGGTCATCGCCAGCGAGCTGCCCGCCGCCGTGGCTGTGTTGTGTGAACGGGATCTGAGGCTCCCAGCCTGTCTGTGTTAGTGAATGGCGTTGCCCAGCCCTCCCCGCCCCTCGCTTCCTGGTCATCGCCAGCGAGCTGCCCGCCGCCGTGGCTGTGTTGTGTGAACGGGATCTGAGGCTCCCAGCCTGTCCGTGTTAGTGAATGGCGTTGCCCAGCCCTCCCCGCCCCTCGCTTCCTGGTCATCGCCAGCGAGCTGCCCGCCGCCGTGGCTGTGTTGTGTGAACGGGATCTGAGGCTCCCAGCCTGTCCGTGTTAGTGAATGGCGTTGCCCAGCCCTCCCCGCCCCTCGCTTCCTGGTCATCGCCAGCGAGCTGCCCGCCGCCGTGGCTGTGTTGTGTGAACGGGATCTGAGGCTCCCAGCCTGTCCGTGTTAGTGAATGGCGTTGCCCAGCCCTCCCCGCCCCTCGCTTCCTGGTCATCGCCAGCGAGCTGCCCGCCGCCGTGGCTGTGTTGTGTGAACGGGATCTGAGGCTCCCAGCCTGTCCGTGTTAGTGAATGGCGTTGCCCAGCCCTCCCCGCCCCTCGCTTCCTGGTCATCGCCAGCGAGCTGCCCGCCGCCGTGGCTGTGTTGTGTGAACGGGATCTGAGGCTCCCAGCCTGTCCGTGTTAGTGAATGGCGTTGCCCAGCCCTCCCGCCCCTCGCTTCCTGGTCATCGCCAGCGAGCTGCCCGCCGCCGTGGCTGTGTTGTGTGAACGGGATCTGAGGCTCCCAGCCTGTCCGTGTTAGTGAATGGCGTTGCCCAGCCCTCCCCGCCCCTCGCTTCCTGGTCATCGCCAGCGAGCTGCCCGCCGCCGTGGCTGTGTTGTGTGAACGGGATCTGAGGCTCCCAGCCTGTCCGTGTTAGTGAATGGCGTTGCCCAGCCCTCCCCGCCCCTCGCTTCCTGGTCATCGCCAGCGAGCTGCCCGCCGCCGTGGCTGTGTTGTGTGAACGGGATCTGAGGCTCCCAGCCTGTCCGTGTTAGTGAATGGCGTTGCCCAGCCCTCCCCGCCCCTCGCTTCCTGGTCATCGCCAGCGAGCTGCCCGCCGCCGTGGCTGTGTTGTGTGAACGGGATCTGAGGCTCCCAGCCTGTCCGTGTTAGTGAATGGCGTTGCCCAGCCCTCCCCGCCCCTCGCTTCCTGGTCATCGCCAGCGAGCTGCCCGCCGCCGTGGCTGTGTTGTGTGAACGGGATCTGAGGCTCCCAGCCTGTCCGTGTTAGTGAATGGCGTTGCCCAGCCCTCCCCGCCCCTCGCTTCCTGGTCATCGCCAGCGAGCTGCCCGCCGCCGTGGCTGTGTTGTGTGAACGGGATCTGAGGCTCCCAGCCTGTCCGTGTTAGTGAATGGCGTTGCCCAGCCCTCCCCGCCCCTCGCTTCCTGGTCATCGCCAGCGAGCTGCCCGCCGCCGTGGCTGTGTTGTGTGAACGGGATCTGAGGCTCCCAGCCTGTCCGTTAGTGAATGGCGTTGCCCAGCCCTCCCCGCCCCTCGCTTCCTGGTCATCGCCAGCGAGCTGCCCGCCGCCGTGGCTGTGTTGTGTGAACGGGATCTGAGGCTCCCAGCCTGTCCGTGTTAGTGAATGGCGTTGCCCAGCCCTCCCCGCCCCTCGCTTCCTGGTCATCGCCAGCGAGCTGCCCGCCGCCGTGGCTGTGTTGTGTGAACGGGATCTGAGGCTCCCAGCCTGTCCGTGTTAGTGAATGGCGTTGCCCAGCCCTCCCCGCCCCTCGCTTCCTGGTCATCGCCAGCGAGCTGCCCGCCGCCGTGGCTGTGTTGTGTGAACGGGATCTGAGGCTCCCAGCCTGTCCGTGTTAGTGAATGGCGTTGCCCAGCCCTCCCCGCCCCTCGCTTCCTGGTCATCGCCAGCGAGCTGCCCGCCGCCGTGGCTGTGTTGTGTGAACGGGATCTGAGGCTCCCAGCCTGTCCGTGTTAGTGAATGGCGTTGCCCAGCCCTCCCCGCCCCTCGCTTCCTGGTCATCGCCAGCGAGCTGCCCGCCGCCGTGGCTGTGTTGTGTGAACGGGATCTGAGGCTCCCAGCCTGTCCGTGTTAGTGAATGGCGTTGCCCAGCCCTCCCCGCCCCTCGCTTCCTGGTCATCGCCAGCGAGCTGCCCGCCGCCGTGGCTGTGTTGTGTGAACGGGATCTGAGGCTCCCAGCCTGTCCGTGTTAGTGAATGGCGTTGCCCAGCCCTCCCCGCCCCTCGCTTCCTGGTCATCGCCAGCGAGCTGCCCGCCGCCGTGGCTGTGTTGTGTGAACGGGATCTGAGGCTCCCAGCCTGTCCGTGTTAGTGAATGGCGTTGCCCAGCCCTCCCCGCCCCTCGCTTCCTGGTCATCGCCAGCGAGCTGCCCGCCGCCGTGGCTGTGTTGTGTGAACGGGATCTGAGGCTCCCAGCCTGTCCGTGTTAGTGAATGGCGTTGCCCAGCCCTCCCCGCCCTCGCTTCCTGGTCATCGCCAGCGAGCTGCCCGCCGCCGTGGCTGTGTTGTGTGAACGGGATCTGAGGCTCCCAGCCTGTCCGTGTTAGTGAATGGCGTTGCCCAGCCCTCCCCGCCCCTCGCTTCCTGGTCATCGCCAGCGAGCTGCCCGCCGCCGTGGCTGTGTTGTGTGAACGGGATCTGAGGCTCCCAGCCTGTCCGTGTTAGTGAATGGCGTTGCCCAGCCCTCCCCGCCCCTCGCTTCCTGGTCATCGCCAGCGAGCTGCCCGCCGCCGTGGCTGTGTTGTGTGAACGGGATCTGAGGCTCCCAGCCTGTCCGTGTTAGTGAATGGCGTTGCCCAGCCCTCCCCGCCCCTCGCTTCCTGGTCATCGCCAGCGAGCTGCCCGCCGCCGTGGCTGTGTTGTGTGAACGGGATCTGAGGCTCCCAGCCTGTCCGTGTTAGTGAATGGCGTTGCCCAGCCCTCCCCGCCCCTCGCTTCCTGGTCATCGCCAGCGAGCTGCCCGCCGCCGTGGCTGTGTTGTGTGAACGGGATCTGAGGCTCCCAGCCTGTCCGTGTTAGTGAATGGCGTTGCCCAGCCCTCCCCGCCCCTCGCTTCCTGGTCATCGCCAGCGAGCTGCCCGCCGCCGTGGCTGTGTTGTGTGAACGGGATCTGAGGCTCCCAGCCTGTCCGTGTTAGTGAATGGCGTTGCCCAGCCCTCCCCGCCCCTCGCTTCCTGGTCATCGCCAGCGAGCTGCCCGCCGCCGTGGCTGTGTTGTGTGAACGGGATCTGAGGCTCCCAGCCTGTCCGTGTTAGTGAATGGCGTTGCCCAGCCCTCCCCGCCCCTCGCTTCCTGGTCATCGCCAGCGAGCTGCCCGCCGCCGTGGCTGTGTTGTGTGAACGGGATCTGAGGCTCCCAGCCTGTCCGTGTTAGTGAATGGCGTTGCCCAGCCCTCCCCGCCCCTCGCTTCCTGGTCATCGCCAGCGAGCTGCCCGCCGCCGTGGCTGTGTTGTGTGAACGGGATCTGAGGCTCCCAGCCTGTCCGTGTTAGTGAATGGCGTTGCCCAGCCCTCCCCGCCCCTCGCTTCCTGGTCATCGCCAGCGAGCTGCCCGCCGCCGTGGCTGTGTTGTGTGAACGGGATCTGAGGCTCCCAGCCTGTCCGTGTTAGTGAATGGCGTTGCCCAGCCCTCCCCGCCCCTCGCTTCCTGGTCATCGCCAGCGAGCTGCCCGCCGCCGTGGCTGTGTTGTGTGAACGGGATCTGAGGCTCCCAGCCTGTCCGTGTTAGTGAATGGCGTTGCCCAGCCCTCCCCGCCCCTCGCTTCCTGGTCATCGCCAGCGAGCTGCCCGCCGCCGTGGCTGTGTTGTGTGAACGGGATCTGAGGCTCCCAGCCTGTCCGTGTTAGTGAATGGCGTTGCCCAGCCCTCCCCGCCCCTCGCTTCCTGGTCATCGCCAGCGAGCTGCCCGCCGCCGTGGCTGTGTTGTGTGAACGGGATCTGAGGCTCCCAGCCTGTCCGTGTTAGTGAATGGCGTTGCCCAGCCCTCCCCGCCCCTCGCTTCCTGGTCATCGCCAGCGAGCTGCCCGCCGCCGTGGCTGTGTTGTGTGAACGGGATCTGAGGCTCCCAGCCTGTCCGTGTTAGTGAATGGCGTTGCCCAGCCCTCCCCGCCCCTCGCTTCCTGGTCATCGCCAGCGAGCTGCCCGCCGCCGTGGCTGTGTTGTGTGAACGGGATCTGAGGCTCCCAGCCTGTCCGTGTTAGTGAATGGCGTTGCCCAGCCCTCCCCGCCCCTCGCTTCCTGGTCATCGCCAGCGAGCTGCCCGCCGCCGTGGCTGTGTTGTGTGAACGGGATCTGAGGCTCCCAGCCTGTCCGTGTTAGTGAATGGCGTTGCCCAGCCCTCCCCGCCCCTCGCTTCCTGGTCATCGCCAGCGAGCTGCCCGCCGCCGTGGCTGTGTTGTGTGAACGGGATCTGAGGCTCCCAGCCTGTCCGTGTTAGTGAATGGCGTTGCCCAGCCCTCCCCGCCCCTCGCTTCCTGGTCATCGCCAGCGAGCTGCCCGCCGCCGTGGCTGTGTTGTGTGAACGGGATCTGAGGCTCCCAGCCTGTCCGTGTTAGTGAATGGCGTTGCCCAGCCCTCCCCGCCCCTCGCTTCCTGGTCATCGCCAGCGAGCTGCCCGCCGCCGTGGCTGTGTTGTGTGAACGGGATCTGAGGCTCCCAGCCTGTCCGTGTTAGTGAATGGCGTTGCCCAGCCCTCCCCGCCCCTCGCTTCCTGGTCATCGCCAGCGAGCTGCCCGCCGCCGTGGCTGTGTTGTGTGAACGGGATCTGAGGCTCCCAGCCTGTCCGTGTTAGTGAATGGCGTTGCCCAGCCCTCCCCGCCCCTCGCTTCCTGGTCATCGCCAGCGAGCTGCCCGCCGCCGTGGCTGTGTTGTGTGAACGGGATCTGAGGCTCCCAGCCTGTCCGTGTTAGTGAATGGCGTTGCCCAGCCCTCCCCGCCCCTCGCTTCCTGGTCATCGCCAGCGAGCTGCCCGCCGCCGTGGCTGTGTTGTGTGAACGGGATCTGAGGCTCCCAGCCTGTCCGTGTTAGTGAATGGCGTTGCCCAGCCCTCCCCGCCCCTCGCTTCCTGGTCATCGCCAGCGAGCTGCCCGCCGCCGTGGCTGTGTTGTGTGAACGGGATCTGAGGCTCCCAGCCTGTCCGTGTTAGTGAATGGCGTTGCCCAGCCCTCCCCGCCCCTCGCTTCCTGGTCATCGCCAGCGAGCTGCCCGCCGCCGTGGCTGTGTTGTGTGAACGGGATCTGAGGCTCCCAGCCTGTCCGTGTTAGTGAATGGCGTTGCCCAGCCCTCCCCGCCCCTCGCTTCCTGGTCATCGCCAGCGAGCTGCCCGCCGCCGTGGCTGTGTTGTGTGAACGGGATCTGAGGCTCCCAGCCTGTCCGTGTTAGTGAATGGCGTTGCCCAGCCCTCCCCGCCCCTCGCTTCCTGGTCATCGCCAGCGAGCTGCCCGCCGCCGTGGCTGTGTTGTGTGAACGGGATCTGAGGCTCCCAGCCTGTCCGTGTTAGTGAATGGCGTTGCCCAGCCCTCCCCGCCCCTCGCTTCCTGGTCATCGCCAGCGAGCTGCCCGCCGCCGTGGCTGTGTTGTGTGAACGGGATCTGAGGCTCCCAGCCTGTCCGTGTTAGTGAATGGCGTTGCCCAGCCCTCCCCGCCCCTCGCTTCCTGGTCATCGCCAGCGAGCTGCCCGCCGCCGTGGCTGTGTTGTGTGAACGGGATCTGAGGCTCCCAGCCTGTCGTGTTAGTGAATGGCGTTGCCCAGCCCTCCCCGCCCCTCGCTTCCTGGTCATCGCCAGCGAGCTGCCCGCCGCCGTGGCTGTGTTGTGTGAACGGGATCTGAGGCTCCCAGCCTGTCCGTGTTAGTGAATGGCGTTGCCCAGCCCTCCCCGCCCCTCGCTTCCTGGTCATCGCCAGCGAGCTGCCCGCCGCCGTGGCTGTGTTGTGTGAACGGGATCTGAGGCTCCCAGCCTGTCCGTGTTAGTGAATGGCGTTGCCCAGCCCTCCCCGCCCCTCGCTTCCTGGTCATCGCCAGCGAGCTGCCCGCCGCCGTGGCTGTGTTGTGTGAACGGGATCTGAGGCTCCCAGCCTGTCCGTGTTAGTGAATGGCGTTGCCCAGCCCTCCCCGCCCCTCGCTTCCTGGTCATCGCCAGCGAGCTGCCCGCCGCCGTGGCTGTGTTGTGTGAACGGGATCTGAGGCTCCCAGCCTGTCCGTGTTAGTGAATGGCGTTGCCCAGCCCTCCCCGCCCCTCGCTTCCTGGTCATCGCCAGCGAGCTGCCCGCCGCCGTGGCTGTGTTGTGTGAACGGGATCTGAGGCTCCCAGCCTGTCCGTGTTAGTGAATGGCGTTGCCCAGCCCTCCCCGCCCCTCGCTTCCTGGTCATCGCCAGCGAGCTGCCCGCCGCCGTGGCTGTGTTGTGTGAACGGGATCTGAGGCTCCCAGCCTGTCCGTGTTAGTGAATGGCGTTGCCCAGCCCTCCCCGCCCCTCGCTTCCTGGTCATCGCCAGCGAGCTGCCCGCCGCCGTGGCTGTGTTGTGTGAACGGGATCTGAGGCTCCCAGCCTGTCCGTGTTAGTGAATGGCGTTGCCCAGCCCTCCCCGCCCCTCGCTTCCTGGTCATCGCCAGCGAGCTGCCCGCCGCCGTGGCTGTGTTGTGTGAACGGGATCTGAGGCTCCCAGCCTGTCCGTGTTAGTGAATGGCGTTGCCCAGCCCTCCCCGCCCCTCGCTTCCTGGTCATCGCCAGCGAGCTGCCCGCCGCCGTGGCTGTGTTGTGTGAACGGGATCTGAGGCTCCCAGCCTGTCCGTGTTAGTGAATGGCGTTGCCCAGCCCTCCCCGCCCCTCGCTTCCTGGTCATCGCCAGCGAGCTGCCCGCCGCCGTGGCTGTGTTGTGTGAACGGGATCTGAGGCTCCCAGCCTGTCCGTGTTAGTGAATGGCGTTGCCCAGCCCTCCCCGCCCCTCGCTTCCTGGTCATCGCCAGCGAGCTGCCCGCCGCCGTGGCTGTGTTGTTGTGAACGGGATCTGAGGCTCCCAGCCTGTCCGTGTTAGTGAATGGCGTTGCCCAGCCCTCCCCGCCCCTCGCTTCCTGGTCATCGCCAGCGAGCTGCCCGCCGCCGTGGCTGTGTTGTGTGAACGGGATCTGAGGCTCCCAGCCTGTCCGTGTTAGTGAATGGCGTTGCCCAGCCCTCCCCGCCCCTCGCTTCCTGGTCATCGCCAGCGAGCTGCCCGCCGCCGTGGCTGTGTTGTGTGAACGGGATCTGAGGCTCCCAGCCTGTCCGTGTTAGTGAATGGCGTTGCCCAGCCCTCCCCGCCCCTCGCTTCCTGGTCATCGCCAGCGAGCTGCCCGCCGCCGTGGCTGTGTTGTGTGAACGGGATCTGAGGCTCCCAGCCTGTCCGTGTTAGTGAATGGCGTTGCCCAGCCCTCCCCGCCCCTCGCTTCCTGGTCATCGCCAGCGAGCTGCCCGCGCCGTGGCTGTGTTGTGTGAACGGGATCTGAGGCTCCCAGCCTGTCCGTGTTAGTGAATGGCGTTGCCCAGCCCTCCCCGCCCCTCGCTTCCTGGTCATCGCCAGCGAGCTGCCCGCTGCCGTGGCTGTGTTGTGTGAACGGGATCTGAGGCTCCCAGCCTGTCCGTGTTAGTGAATGGCGTTGCCCAGCCCTCCCCGCCCCTCGCTTCCTGGTCATCGCCAGCGAGCTGCCCGCCGCCGTGGCTGTGTTGTGTGAACGGGATCTGAGGCTCCCAGCCTGTCCGTGTTAGTGAATGGCGTTGCCCAGCCCTCCCCGCCCCTCGCTTCCTGGTCATCGCCAGCGAGCTGCCCGCTGCCGTGGCTGTGTTGTGTGAACGGGATCTGAGGCTCCCAGCCTGTCCGTGTTAGTGAATGGCGTTGCCCAGCCCTCCCCGCCCCTCGCTTCCTGGTCATCGCCAGCGAGCTGCCCGCTGCCGTGGCTGTGTTGTGTGAACGGGATCTGAGGCTCCCAGCCTGTCCGTGTTAGTGAATGGCGTTGCCCAGCCCTCCCCGCCCCTCGCTTCCTGGTCACCGCGAGGGAGCTGCCCCTTGTACTGTACGTGTATGTGAATGAACGGGAGTGAGTGTCTGAGCCTGTGCTAACGCTAATGCTAATCGCGAGCGCTATCGCTAATGCTAACGCTTAGCTAAATAGAACTACAGCCTCAGTCGGTCCACCACAAGTGAACGGACATTTCCTAGATAGACTTGAACCCACACGGTTGAACGAGTCACGTTTGGGGACGTGGCTGCTTCCCGGACTGAAACCAGGACGGAGACCCAGACGGAGGAGCAGCCGGGCCGGGCTGCGTGTTCCGCTGGTGGCGCGCTGAAAGAGGAGGACAAGGCCACGTGTGGTGGCGGTGGAGAGCTGCGGACCTGTGTGTGGACCAGGACCTCTAGAGGCTGGATAACGACAAGCCAGGAACAGTAAGGTACATGACAGCTTGTCATTTGTCAGAGAGTCATTTCATGTTTAAAGAGGTGAGTTCATGTAGATGTAAAAAACTGAGTGTGCACAGTAAAACAAAACAAAATCCATAATATTAAAAACGAGGTTAAAATCAAGGTTAAAACACAATAGATAAATCCAGTAAAAGGACGCAGGAGCCCTGCCCTTGTTAATACTTCTGCTGAGGGGAGCGTTACACAACCTGTTACAGTGTGTGTATACATCACACACACTGTGTTTCCCAGTGAGTGGAGGCAGTGGAAGAGGGTCCACTAATGGAAACAGTAATAAACATGTGTGAATGAGACCACAGGCCTTAGAGGAGGGAGGGAAGAGTCAACCTCTGGTTTGGACTCAAACAAATTAAGGTGAGATACTCTATACATTACATGTAACTGTATATATACACACACACACACACACACACAGGTCTGTGCCCTCTCTGTAAATACACCCTCACACGCCTCATCAACCCTCCCATAGATAAGTAAGTAGCTGCTTCTGCTCTGGTACCGAGCCTTTTAACCCCGAGTGTGTGTAGCCTAGTGAGTGTGTGTGTGTGTGTGTGTGTGGTTGCAGCAGGCTGGATAGTAAAAAGGATGTAATGTTTACAGATATGTCTCAGATCATTGCTCTGTAACTCTGTAACCTCCACCTCTGTTTTCTTGTCTTTACATTATCTGCTCCATGCACCACACACACACACACACACATTCATACACTCATACTCATGTATACACAGACCTCTGTCTTTCTAGAGACTTTTCACTTTATCACCGTTTCCTATGTGACCTTTGACCTTCACCTTAATCATGGTTAACCTTTCGGAGCTGGGGATGACTTATTTGTTTATTATTTGTTTTAATGTTTCTCTCTCTCTCTCTCTCTCTCTCTCTTTCTCTCCCCCCCCAAAAAAAAGGCTTTGGCGTCACCGTTGGCCCCGTGCTCACCTTGTGACCTTTGACCCTTGAGCACACCTCACAGTTTGGTGCCAAAATCCACACTTCTCTTGTTCGAGTGAGTGAACATTTCCACAGACACTCCAACACACACACACACTGAGTCAAAGAAAACAAAAGCACAATAATTGATCCATCCATCAGAGGTTCGCTGGCTGACAGAGAGAAATGTCGACACGATAAACTGAAGTGAACTCTTGAAGGAAACTGAAATTACTTCATACATCCCTGTGGGATATTCTCGTTCCCTGGCGCTGCTACGCTCTTTAAATTAACGTGTGTGTGTCTGAGATTTGTTTTTCATAATTACATAACTGCTGCGATCGACTTGTTTCAACAATGCTGATCCTCGTGACCTCCCACCAACATCGGCGTCTAGGTTGGACTCATTGAAAAAGAACATGTTTGGCTTTTATTTCTTAGGAGACATCAGGAAAACAAAGATTTCATTGACCTGATCAATTCTGGGCAGCAACCACAGGTAAAATCAGACTGTATATGAGCTGTGTGATTACAAATAAAAAGTGAATAAGACAAAAATCACCATCAAATCTGGCTTTAAAAAGTAAATACCGAAGTATTTATCAGGTATTTAGCATATCAAACTTCACTGGAACAACAAGAGCCAGTAGACAGTGATGTAACCTCCCATTCCCAGCATGCCTCAGTGTGCCTCCTGTTCTCAGCGTGTATTTTATTTCCATGTGATGAGCTCCGACTGTCGATGAACCTGCTCTGCTTCATCTGTCAGCACCGGGATGCCAAACACCGACTTCCTCCTGCATAGCTGTCATACTCCACAAGTGAGGGTGAAATTGGGTGGTACAGCTCACCAGGGTTTGACCTTTGACCTGTCTTGGACATCTCAGCAGAAATGAAAGGGTTAAATCCCATGACCCGGACCAGCTCTGATTGTCCTGTCAGCGGCTGGAGAGTTGTTATTTTTGTGATACAGGTGAGACGAATCAAACGCTCCCCTGTTGGCTCGTTCTTTGTGAGTTAGGTAATCATCAGGACGCATTCAGGCCTGATGGGCAGAACTGAGCTTGTCTCCTCTTTTTAGTTTTCTCTGCCGCATAACTTCCTCAAGGCATGAAGAGTACTCCACACACACACACACACACACACACACATTACACTCCCTGTGTTTTCACTTCCAAATGAGTTTTGAAGATAATTGCTTTCAAATGGAAACTTAAGTAGATATGAATTAAAAATACACAAATAACACTGAACTTTCCGTAATGTGTTTGCTCTCCTTTGTTTTTATGGCCTTAACTGCTCAAACACTTTGCAAAAAAAAAAAAAAAAAAAAAAAAGTTTCCTCTTTCTAAATAGATCTCACTCAACTTGACAAATTGCCTCCCATGTTGATCTGGAGCCCAGATCAGCGCTGAGGAGACCCAGGCAGACTCCTGCTCTGACTGGGTCAGTGTGTGTACCCCCGCCCACCCACCCCCAAAAACCAGACGGACAGACAGCGCTTTGAGGCTCTGTGTTGAACCCCCCCCTCACCCCACCGGAGTCCGAGAAAATACAGGCGTCTATTGAGGCAGCCAACACACTTTCCACAATGTCATGGACTAATTCATGTCAAAGTGGGGCTCTCCCTCCCCTGATTGGTCTCAATTACAGTCGCTGAGGCGTGAAAGCACAGCCCCGGGTGCATGGAAATCACACGTGTGTATACACCCGTAGTGGTGCAGTGTGTGTATATAAGCACACAAACAGCCATTGTAATTTTTTGCAGCACTTTGGCTTCGTCCTCCTGAGAAATTGTTTGGAAAACCCTCCTGTGATTCAGAGTGAACGTTAGTGTTTTGTGCTGGAACAGGAAAATTCCTCTGTGGTCCCTCGGACTTTTTAGACAAGGTGTTTCCCCGACCTCGCAAAAAATGTAACACAAACACACTCCCTCGCTGTCTCCAGGTGGTACTGCGTTGTGTTCAGGGGCGATCAGGAATGTACCAACACATCAGTGTCAGTAGGTGGACAGCTGTGGTGATGACGAGATGCAGCTGTGGTGTGGAGTAACGAACAGTGTGTGTGTTTGGTTCTTTGGTTTGTGAGGAGAAATACAGAAACCAAACACGTTTATAATATGAATGATCGTGTTTCTTTTGTTTTCCTTCATCTGCTAACAGTGTTGTTTTGGGACAAACCTCTGTAAACCTGGACTTTACCTGTTGTAGCAGACACATTGGATCGCTGTGATCAGCACCGGCCCAGTTAAGCCTCCACCTGTCTGTCAATCAGTCTGCACAGACACTGTGAGAGTGATCTCTGTCAACATGGGAATCAAACCCGTGACCTTAAGATCAGGAGTCTCGTGTTGTACAGACACATGATCGTCTCTCTCTCTCTCTCTCTCTGACCACTGGCAGCAGCTTTACCCGCTGACCTGTCCAGCCTCGTGGCCTCGAGCCCTCAGCTCCACCACACTATCATTATCTGACATTACATGTGTCACTTGACTACAACATGAAGCCAGGATGTGGATCTGCAGGAATATTCACCACTGTTGTTTGTGTTATACAACCACAGTCACATTCACCATTCATATTTGCTCTTGGGGGCCCCCTAGTGGTCACTTGTGCCTTGGCTTGGCTCTGACTATGATCAATACTGATGCTGTTGCACCTGCAGTTTTAATTTTGTTAAAAATGTATTGATGAATACGTTGGAGGTTTTATAACTGCTACCTTTGTCTGAGTTAAAGAGGAGAATATAATGATCTTAAATACAAACCTGAACCTACAGCTGTGTTTCGGCTTGACGGCTCCTCACCCTGTGGTTTTCCCACAACGTAAACTTGTGTGAGAGAGAGAAAGAAAAAGAGAAAGAGAAAGATGGGATTGTTGTGAGCTGAACTGTACCAAGTCAGAACCATTTCTCTTCCACACAGACACATGAACAGGGGCCCCAGTGTCTCTCTGTGGCTCTTGGCGAACACACTCGGCCCCTCACGCCGTCATAAATCCTCTCTGCTCACAATGTGCAGCACCATGGAGCCGGAGAAGGAATTAACGACGGCGACTCGCTGTGAACAATCTGAGTGTGGAGCTGGTGAATGGCTGTTTGTGTCTGTGCCTCAGTTTATGTTTGTCCTGACTGTGTGTAAATATGTGTTTATACCTCTGAGTGTGTGTGTGTGTGTGTGTGTGTGTGGAAATGTGTCACACTGTCTGTCTCTGGTACATGAGCTCATCTAATGTGGAAAGTTTTCACCAGTGTTGTGTCGGTTCACTCTTAAAAAAAAAAAAAGAAGAAAACACAAAAGAAATTGTTTTTTCCATCTGAATCTTCACGTTTTTGTTCATAAAACTTCTTCAAACGCTCAAACAAACCGCTAGCAGCAGCCATGTTGGACCATATCCATGGAGACAACGTGCAGCATGCAGTAAAACTGTCGTAAAACAGGGTGGGCGGAGCTCACGTTCACATTCATGTCACACTGATTTCTAAACTGACTCATGCAGTTCAGGGCCATTGGTGGAAATCCTGAGGGTGGACAAGGTCAAAGGTCAAAGTCACTGTGATGTCACAAAACACATATTTGGCTTTAACTCACTAACTGGCTTACAAATTATTACAAAAAATTAAACTCAAATGTCTATGGTGATATTTTATATCTAAAAGGTCAAAGGTCACAAAACACTTTTGTCCAATATCCAGTGCCATGTTTCCTGCTCCTTTGCTGATTGGAAGAGTAAACGGTCATGTGACACAGTGACAGTGAAGACAGAGAAGAAAACTGATGAAACTTGATTTAAAGAAAATAAAAATAATGTGTCCATTGAGTTTGAGCCAAGAAAAGTTTCCTTATTCGAACATAAATATATTTTACGCTGTAAAAAGTCACAACTCTTCTCCGACACAGTAAAACACTGAGTGTGGTTTGTTAAACCTCACAGATCAGTCTGAGGAAGAGTTGGTTCGTGATCGTGTTCTCTCAGAAACCACACGTCTTAAACTTAAAGCTTTTCATTTCCTACATTAACCTGCGCTCACGCTGCAGACGGAGCCGACGTTACCGCGGCAACGGAAACCTACAAATTAACTCCAGAGGTCTGATCGTTAGCAGCAGCAGCAGCAGTACAGGAACATTTTGGTTAATGAGCAGGTCAAACGGGGACAGAGCGCCGCCACACGATTCATCCCAGAGCCACAACTAGATTTAACCCAGTGAGGGAATTAATTAGAAACCAGAGCTGATGTGGGCGAGCGAGAGAGACAGAGAGAGAGAGACCTGGACCATATGTGAACTCACTCACATCTGATGTTGTTGCAAAACTTCCCAGAGGAAATTTGCAGCCACATCCTGATGATGTCACACGTGTCACAGGTGTGTATCCAATCACAGCTTCTTTAACTGACTGTTCCCAGATCAGATTCTTCAGTCTGCCTCGAGTTATGATGATGATTTATTTTGGTGAAAATAAGCTAAATTGGACAAATGGCTGAACTGGACCTGCATGTGCAAAACTTACAACAACAACAGGAAGTGTTTCTGGGGACACAATAAAGTGAAGGACCAGGCTGGGGCGCTTTAATTCAAAGCTTTCTGTGTTTGGTTTAGCCTACTAAAATGTCAATATCACATGATTTAGATATGTACTGTTAGCTTAGCATTAGACTTTAGCCTGGTCCGTCACTTTTTTGTGTCCCCATTAACACTTGTTGTTTGCTTTTGTTGCAGCTTTTGTAATTGATGAAGTTGTTGTTCTGAATCCGTAGCATATGTATTTTCTTAATTTCCAGTGGTTTGACCCCTCATGGCACCGTAGCCTGCTGAGGTAAACAGGAAATAGATTGTTGGTTATCTGCATCATCGTTTCCATGGCTGCACACATATGACAACACAACCTCAGAATTTTCAAAATAAAACAGGGTCAGAGAAGTTTTTTCAAAAGTTTTGGCTTAAGTGACACACACACACACACACACACACACACACACACACACACAGAAAAGCCCGTCCATCCAGCCTGTAATCCATGACACACCTTCCTCCCTCAGCTCAGAGGAAACACCTACAAAGTCTAAGTTCACGTCCTCGTTTCCTTCTCTGTTTTCTGATATTTTCCCTCTTACAAACAAAATGTAGAGGAGAATCCATCAGGATGGGGGGTGGGGGGTGGGGGGGAGTCCTTGGAAATACATCTACTTTACACACACACTCCCACACACACACACACCCGTAGTGACAATACATGGAAGCGGCCAGCTGAGGCCTATTTGTGTAACAGTAGACGTCTCCCTCGAGGATCGTTTTCACATCCACCGCTCCACAACATGGCGTCACATCCTCCTGCTGCAACAACACAATACTCTGAGATGGACGGGACAATGTTAGGAGGGCGTCAACCTGCAGCACACACACACACACACACACACACACACGACCCCATTAGCAGCAGCTTTCCACTAACACACCGAGGAAACCCCTGCTTTGCAAAAGAAAACCCCACATGTTGTCCTTCTCCCTCCTGACATCTGCTGTCTAACATGTGGTCCGGCTGAACTCCATTATGTGTACGTGGATGTGTGTGTGTGTGTGTGTGTGTGTGGGAGATGCATGTGTGTGTGTGTGGTGAGTGGCTTTGGAAGGAATGTGGAGGGATGATAGGATTTCCCTGTCAGGATTTCAACAAACTCCTACGGAATTCCCTCGTATGAGGTCGACACCGTCGCTGGGCTTTCCCGCCTCCCGCCTGTTTTTTTTTTTTTTTCCTGTCTGTCTGAATTCTTTCCTCTCGTGTCCGACCGCCCGACTGGAAATATTTCAGTCTTTACAGTGCACTAATCTAGATTCTTAGTTGTGGATTAAACAGTGGATTAAAACATGTTTCAGGTCGTCGCTCGGTTGCAGGGAGTGTCCGGACTACGGTGGCCCTGAGAGATCAATTCACTGCAGCTTAAACAGCGTCAGAGTCACTGTGATGGTTAAATGACTTGTTACAGGTCAAATGGAGGCGCTCTGCCTTTCACCTGGCGTCTCTTGGCTGAAAACCAACCTCGCAAAGATCACACGTGCTTCATATCAACAGGGCGTTGTTTCTGGGGGACACAAAATAGTGGCGGACCCGGCTGGTTGTTTGGTGTATTGTGATGGCGAGGTCAAATGATTCTGATATGATTTACAATATGAACTGTAACGTTGTGCTAATGCTAATCTTAGCAGGCATGTCCGCCACACGGAAACACTGCTGTGGCTGTGTGTTGACCCCTCAGGGCCACCGTACATACTTACCTCACTTTCCCATTTAAACACAGCTACATGCACAGACCCCACATGACCCACACTAAAGGCTACAGCCTCGTTTAGACCAGATCAATGTGTTTTGATCCTGCTGATTATGGTCTGTCAGGAACGAGGTGGAACAACTGAGCCGAAACCAAACTCACTCTGCACTTGGATCCGTCCTGAACCAGCTGACTGACGACTGACTTTAATGAACTCCAAGTCTCTCTCTCTCTCTCTCTCTCTCTCTCTCTCTCTCTCTCTCTCTCTCTCGCTCTGATCGCTCGTCTTTTTTCCGGCTTTACAACTGTACAAACCACTTTTCCAACAAACATAGTTCTCATTTTGGGAAAAAAACAAACCCCAGTGTGAAACAGAGCCCAGCCTGTCGTTTACTCTCCCGTTGGCCTGAGTCGGCCATCTTGTCCCGGAGCCCATAGTACAGTGTCCAAACCCACAGAGCCAGCAGGGAGGGAGGGAGGGAGGGAAGCCAGTCATCCCTTAGTTATGTAACGTCCTCCTTCCCACCACTGTCATGGCAACCCAGTGTTGTCATAGCAACCCGCTGCCAACAAGTTACAACCAGAGGGGGAAAAAAAAAAAAAGCTGGGGGGGAGACACCAGTGTTGACAGAGAAGGAGCTCGGAGGTGGTGGTGGTGGGTTGGGTGGGGGGGGGGGGGGGGGGGGGGGGGGTCGGTGGCAGGACGTACGTCATCTACAGAGTATTCTGGCTCAGTGCAGTGTGGTTTTACAATGAGTGTGTTAGTGTGTGTGTGTGTGTGTGTGTGTGTGTGTGTGTGTGTGTGTGTGTGCAAGTTGCTGAATGAATGATTCTCTGTTTTTTGAAGGATGAGCAAACGTTTTGTTGTTGTTTTGCATGTGTTGTCTGTTTTAGTTTAATACATACAAACATGTGGGGACGTCGTCTGACACTCTGTCTTTGTGTGTGTGTGTGTGTGTGTGTGTGTGAGTCAGTGAAGGTCGACTGGTTTCCTGCACCATGTGGTGAGTGAAGAAGAACATAAGCCGTAGGTATCCTCTTATCCACAGCATCCTCCTGATCCTGTGTGTGCACCGTGTCTCTGCTGATGTGAAACACCACGGAGGCCGTCGTCTGTGTTTCTGTTTGACCGATAGATGAACGATGCTGCTGATGTTAGCTTCCTGTTAGCGGCTGCTAGTGTCTCCAACAACTTTCAGGAGGCTAAAAACACCTTGAGAATAAAGATCAGATCAGTTGATAAAAACTTGACAAACCACATTCAGATCGTTTAAGAGACGCTGATGTGATGTTTGTGTTTTCACCTCATGTCTGTCGAGAACTCTGCGTTACTATGGTAACTATGGATGCAGTTGGAGACAGACTGACATCCATCGTCCGTATCATCCAGCTCAAGCTGAGTCAGGGGGGGTGATTGTAACTGTCTGGGCCCTGGTAGCATCTATGGTGTACTGTATGTATGTTTGTTGTGTTGAGCCTGTGATGGTGAATCTACTGCCTGTAACTGGGAATGATGGCGCCAGTGTTTCTCTGGCTCTGTGCACAGACCTGATCAGACCGCACATTTTTATTACATTAAACAGTCTTTAGTCTTGTTGGTGCTCATCGGTTGTGGTTATGATCATACCAGCGGTGTGTGTGTGTGAGGATGTAAAAGGAAAATCGGCCTCAGGAGTGTGTTGAGTCAGACACAGAAGCAGCTGAAACAAACACAGATGCAAAAAGATGAATGATAGTCAGTTGTTGTTGCCGTTGGAGACGTCTCTGTCACACTGCCCTTTGTTCAGGAACATCTGGTGTTAGCATGGATGCACACACACACACTCTCTCGCTCTCTCTCTCTCACACATGCACACACTAAGAAAACACGTGCTGCACCGGCCGGACACACAGAGAGGAGGAAGGGAACTCTGTTATTCAAAAGGCAGAACTGAGTCACCAGAGCAGAAACGTCAGGGTTTGTAACCCTGAGCACTGCGAGTCAGGAGAAAGAAGAAGTCACACAAATGAAAGGAATAGTTCTCAACTGTGTGTGTGTGTGTGTGTGTGTGTGTGTTTTACTGCCCCCTGTCCTGTGCCTGCTGATAATAAACCACCAAAGAAAAGAACTGTAACAGAATGTGTAGAAGAAGAAGAGGAGGAGGAGGAGGAGGAGTGACCTCTTGTTTCCCACAGTGTCCTGATGACAGAGATGTCCACAGGGCTGATTACAAAGGCAGGCGATGTGTGTGTGTGTGTGTGTGTGTGTGTGTGTGTGTGTGTGTGTGTGTGTGTTTTATTATTGTATCCAAGGCGAAGCAGCCATCTCTAACTTTCCATCCTCCTCCTCCTTCTTTGGAGCGGCAATTTCCTGAACCCGAGCCAGGAAACTCTGCGTCGGTCGGTTGAGCTGAGAGGCAGAGAGGATTGTGGGAAGAAAAGTGGGGGTTGGGGGTGGGGAGGGAGAGGTGTGTAGGGTGGGGTGGGGTCGGAGTGGGGGGGTGGTGGGGGGTGGGGGGCTTTATATAGACAGTTGTGTGCAGCTACACCTCTGTGTGCTGATGTTTAATGGGCAGAGCTCTAAAAGGGCATGTGAAGAGAGAGGGGGAGAAAAGAAGAGGGAGAGGAGTAAAGAGATGGTGTGAAGAGGTGAAGGAGGGATGGTGTGAAAGTGTGACGGAGGGATGGAAACGGAGAGATGACAGGGCGAGCAACGAGGCTTAAAAACGACAAGACAAGGCACTAATGAGTTCAGAGACAGACTGACGGGCCTGAAGCTGCACACAGAGAAGAGTTAGTACAAGTGTGAGCCCCCCGCGGGTGAATGAAACCACCTACCCCCCCCCCCCCCCCACACACACACACACACACACACACACACACCTACAGCCTCAGCTGAGTGAGGAGGAGCGCTTGGTTTTCCCACCCTCGTCACTGTGTCATGTAATGTGCAGTAACACTTACAGCTGCAGACAGTGAACACGTCACCCCGCTCCCCAGCTGCTCTGACCTCTGACCCCAGTTTTCCCTCACAGGGTTAATTAAGACTGTTACACTTTCATCACGTCAGACCAAACATGGCGTCCAGGGGCCGGAGGGGCCCGTGGGCCTGGGGGGCCCGAGATAATCCCTCTAGTTTCATGTTCAGTTGCAAAAAAAGAAACAAATCTCGCTCTTCCTGGTTGTAATTAATTGGCCTCAGCTGCTGCTTGTCCAAGATATCATGGCGGATGTGCACACACACACACACACACACAATCTCGTTATCTGCCTTACACCACTTCCTGAGTGGAATGTTGTGGAAGCCTTGTCTCACTCTGGCACGATGTTGACGTCGTTGGCACTGTGCAGTGAGTGTGTGTGTGTGTGTGTGTGTGTGTGTGTGCTGAAAGAGAAGAGGTGGGATTCCTGAGCAGTGAGCTCATCCAAACCTCAGTGTTTTAAACTGAACAAGCTAAATGAACTTTGTTCAGAGCCGATCAACACACATTCATCTCACACACACACACACACACACACACACACACACACACACTCACTGTAGACACTGTAGAAGAATCCATGACCTTTGTGTTGCCAGGCAACAACTTGGAGCTAACTGTGAAGGAGTTCACACAGCTGGGCCACTGAGCCTGTTCACGTCATCTCTGACCTTCACCCATTAACTGATCATCATCTGATCAATACATTTATTGATTAATAATTTGATCGTCATAATTTAAGTTTTAAACAACACTGCTGAGATGTTCAGGTGAATCTTAATGAACGCAACATGTAATCATGACCTATTAGATAATTGTCATGATCTGTGTCTCTGTTCAGTTCCTGTTTTATTTTGAAGGTCCTGTCCTGTCTTCCTGTGCCATCCCTCCTGTGATGACCTCACATGTCTCACCTGTGTCTCGTTTCTCCCCTCATTACCTCATTAGGTCATCTGTGCTTGTTAGGATCTAAATAACACATATCACAAAGCCGCCGCTTGTTGATGCTGAGCTGAAGTCACAGTGACTCCACCTCTGGATGACCTGCAGGTCAGGTGAGGCGGACGCAGCTTCTATCTGACCAGGAAGTCTGGCCTCTGGTCCACATGCTGCAGAGGTGGTGTGGACCCTCACAGCTGAAGGTCAACCTGAAATGAGACAGGTTTGATCTACGTGACCAGCTGTGTCTGCATTTACCATTTTGGCTCCTTCTTGTCGCCTAGCAACCTTGACGATGTGATACAAACAAGTGCTGTATTGGTTTGTTCCCATCGCCTTCATCTATAATTTATTGTGAATCAATAGGTTACTGATTAATATTCAGAGTTTTCCATGCTTTTTCACAACTATCTGTTCCATATCAGGAAGTAGCAGTGATGTCATCAGCACAAATATCCCATCAATCCCTGCTCTTTCCCAGATGACCTGTGAAGGGGGGGGGTGAAACATCCAGAGCTGACGTGTGCTGATATTGACACCCATCGTCGCAGGTGTTCGTCCTCTGAGCTGAAACGTCTCATTTGTGGAGAAAACTCATCAGTTGAGATGAAAAACACAGTTTGGCTCGTTTCCTGAATCCACTCAGAGTCTTTCTGGACGTGAACCAGAACGTCGGCCCAGAAAATGACAGCGTGTGTTTCTTCTCCCATGGAGAGAGAGGCCCCGGGGTCTTTTCTCTTTTTTTGACCTTTCCAGGGTTAAAAGTGAAAGTTAATTTGAGACGTTTGTGCAACATTTGGTCTAAAAATAACTTTTTCTTTTTTTAAAACTCAAAATAAACGCTCCCTCAGTCCCTCAGTTTTCAAAGTGGACCATGTGCAACGTGTCGGCCGGAGTTCATTTTTCATCATGTGATGAAGTCTTGGAGGACGTCGGCTATAAAAGGAGCTGTGTGTTTGAGCTGAGCTGCTCCTCAGAAGAATCCAATCACTTCCTCTGATTTATGACCCAGCAAACGGCTAAACACTGGAGTCATCGTCAAGAGTGACAGAGCGCTCGTCTGTGCTTTTTCCTTATTTGGGAAATATGATTAGTATTTTTACATTTCTATGATGTTTAAGATGTTTTGAATCGCACACCAGTGTTAAACTGTCAATCACAGAGTCTGGACACCACGAGCAGATTCACTTTGTCTCTTTATTTCTTTCCCACTTCTTCTAGAGGACGAGGGCAACGCGTCGCCTTCTAGATCCGCCTTCTAGAGGGGCGCGCGATGCTTCGCCTTCTATACTTGCCTTTAGAGGGCAAACACGACATGTTGCCTTCCAGATCCACCTTCTACAGTGTCGCCCAGAAAATCCACCTTCTGGAGGGGCGTGCAACAGACGTCTTCTAGATACGCCTTCTAAAGGGGCGCGCCATGCGTCACATTCTAGACCTGCCTTTTAGAGGGTTCGCCTTCTAGATCCGTCTTTTAGAGGGGCGCGCGACATGTCGCCTTTTAGACCTACCTTTTAGAGAGCCGCGCAGCACGTCGCCTCCTAGATCCGCCTTCTAGAGGGGCGTACAACGTGTCTCCTCCTAGATCCGCCTTCTAGAGGGCGAGCGCGAGGCACTAGAGGCACTGTGACATCTGACAGTGAGTCATATGAACCTGGAAACCAGAGGGAGAGAAGCCTTGAGCCATAGTAGCATGTACTTACTGTTCGTATGTGTGTGTGTTTGTGTGTGTGTTATTAAAGTGGTTTTCCACCATGTATGCAGAGCGTGATCACACAGAGTTTCCATAGTGGTGATGATGATGATGATGTCATCCCTGGGAGGCATACTTTCTTTCTGTGTGTGTAGGTCTGGTGTTAAGTGATATGTTGTGGTAGAGTCATGTAAAGTGAGTTTGCATGTGTGTGAAGCTGTGAATTACATTAACAAAGTATCATCATTTAATAAAAGTTGGTCGTTTTTAACGAGAGTTGAATTAATTGTGATGAATTTGTGGCAATTTATTGATCAAAATTTATTTGACAAATGGAAATATGTCATGACCTTTGACGACATCTGTCATTTATTTTTAATGTTAGTAAAAAAAATAAACATGTTATTTCCGCCGTGCCCCGAACGCCACACCCACGCTTCATCTCACCTCCTTCAGCTCTTCTCTCTGTTTGTCAGCACCGTTCTGAAGCACAAATTGTCCGTGTTGCGTCTCTAACGACTTTTCCACTTAGGAGACTCAACCACTGTGTCGCTCCCTCAGTCAAAAGCTATGAAACGTGCCAGCACAACAAAGTGGTTTCTACCGCAGGTTGTATGGAGGCTCCGGAGAGGAAAAACCAATCGTCCTGATGACACTTTTATTCTCCAACCAGTGGTTAAAGTGGCGATCAGCTGCCGCGGTCCTGGCTTCTCATTGTGGTTAGTCTTTATTATGTTTTGTGGAATGTAAAATTAGGATGAAATATTCCTCAAATATATAATAAATATGTCTGTAAAGACCAGACAGGTTGCAAATGATGAGGTGAAAAAACAATCTCAAAAAATATTTCTTTTTATTATCATTATTAATTTAGTTTGGGCTTCCATACCCCGTGACCTCACGCCTCTTGTGTCCTTGCTTGTGTCTCCTTCTTATATCTGATCTCAGTCTCAGGACAACACTGCAGCAGCTCCCTCTCCTCCGCCTCTTCCATCTCTCTATCTCCTCCATGTTTTCCCTCTGTGCTGCTCCACCAGGTGCGCCCTCTGAACTCTAGGCCCAGTTCGTCCTCCCACCAGCGCTGCAGGTCGCATTCCTAAAACAGAGGAAATGTGTGGTCCGATATCAGCGGCTCGCTCGGCTTGGATCCTACACTCCTCTTTTTCCAGGAATGTTCCTCGGCTACATGTTTGAAACAATGAGACCCAGACGAGTGAGCGGCCCTGCCCTCAGAAACACAAAGACTGGATGACAGAGAGCTGGAACAGCAGCTCACTGCTAAATAGTTTCACCCATAAACCTTTGACTCAGGTCAAAACTGTGTGAATAGATTTAGAAGGGACGAGATGAGGCCATGGAAACAACAGTGGTTACAGAGATCAGTTAGTTAAAGCTCCATACAGTATAAAGGTAGACGTGTGTCTTAAAGCTCCATACAGTATAAAGGTAGACGTGCGTCTTAAAGCTCCATACAGTATAAAGGCAGACGTGCGTCTTAAAGCTCCATACAGTATAAAGGTAGACGTGCGTCTTAAAGCTCCATACAGTATAAAGGCAGACGTGCGTCTTAAAGCTCCATACAGTATAAAGGTAGACGTGCGTCTTAAAGCTCCATACAGTATAAAGGCAGACGTGCGTCTTAAAGCTCCATACAGTATAAAGGTAGACGTCCATGTGTAGTGTGATTATAAAGCAGCTCTAGGTTCTATATTAATACTGTGAAAGTATCAAAGCCTCAGTCCACAGAGAAATGCACACAGCCTGTATTCAGACACTGAGCCTTAAAACCAGCCGTCAGGACTTCCTGTCACTTTGTGATGTCACAACAAAGCAGTCATCCAGAGCCCCGCACCACCTTCCAACACTTTGCAGAATTTGGTTTCTCTGAGTGTTTTATTTTGAAATCTGCTCTATTTTTATTGGATCAGTCAGAAATCAGTCAGCCAATCAGAAGAGACTAGAGCAGATTCTCTTTAGACCTGGCACCACCCTGATCTGATCTGATCTGGTCTGGTCTTCATCTTCATCGTCTCTTTGAACAAACAGCTGCTTTTGGTCCACAGGCTTTAACTCTGCATGCCAGATGAGCCCGTAATGAGTGAGCCAATTGAGTTTTCTTCCTCCAGAAGTGGAGTGGAGCGCTTGTTTGTGGAACAAGGTGGAAAGAAAATGGGTGGAGAGGCCAGGTGGGGGGGGGCGGTCGACCCCCTAAAAATATCATCCAGGAGCTGTTTTGTCAAACCTTCCTCCAACGGTGTGTTTGTGTGGGATGCAGGGAAAAGGGAGAGAGGGGAGGTAACAGAGTGGGCAGTGTCTGGGCTTGGATGGTGTGGTCTGAGAGAGAGAGAGAGAGAGAGGGGAAAGGAGGAACTGAAAGTGAGTGAGTGAGAAATCAGGCGTAATTACAGATTTAACTGCAAGTCAGGACGGTTTTAGTGAGGGAACTCCATGGACTGTTGGGACGGGGGAGGGAGGGAGGCAGCCTATGACTCAGAGAAGGGATGTTTGTTTGACTGAGCCCTGCGGTTGCTTCCCAACATGGCAACCGCCTGTTCGCAGCATAGCAACCACTCCTTCCCACTTCTCCTGCCACAGGGAGATTCCTCAGCTCATGAACGTATCATTGGGATTAAAATGGAAACCAGATACTTGTCTTTATCATCAGCGTTGCCCCGGACAACGCACCAGAGCTTCCCGGCCTTTTTTTGTTTTTGTTTTTTTTTTTTCCTCGTCAAATTTACCAAAAACCTAGAAAGGTGCAAATTCCACATCTTGTTTCAGCAACTTTTACAACTAGATAAATTGTCTTTGACCAGTTTCTACGTTAATGCTTTAGATTGGCTCTTTACTTTTAGGCGTCGCTGCAGCATCGACACCTCCGAGACCTCACTACCAGTGTTTTCCTCAGGATGTGAAGTGTTGATATTGGGATGAGAGGCACTGAATAAAGTTTACATTTTACGAAAGGCATCAAGGCCGTGCATTCACTCTCATGTGTGAGACCTTGTTGTGTTGTGTTTGTCCCACCGGCTCAACTACAAGCAGCGTGAAAAACCTGCACAACAACTCAGCTGTCATGTCAGAGGGTTGTCCTGAAATGACACCCATCATTACAGTTCATGTCTGGAGTGATGCAATCTGGACATTTTAAGAAATTGTCAAGAGTTTTCAAGGTCGATAGGATGCGTCTTCTTCTCTCTGATTGGACAAAGCTCCCCGGATCAAAGTCCAACACATGGATCTACTGGATAAATATCAAACAGCCAAACAGAGGCGGGGTGTGTGGAGACAATGCAGCGCTGTATATGTGGAGGTGGTGGACCGGGCCGCATGTTCTGTTCTGTCTTGAGGGGCAAAACCCTGCTTCAAAGTTGCATCATTAAAACTGGAGCACCCCCCCCCACCCCATCACCACCACCACCACGATGTTAAAAAGAAATCTTTGTGCTTCCAGCAGCGGTGGCCATTTATTTTGTGAAGAAAGCATCATTCACGTCCCCCCAGGGTCAGATGTCTGTGCATGGAAAACTACCGGAGGGGGGGGGGGGGGGGGGGGTGACTTTTGCCTCCTATTGGCTCATGGCCTCTTCAGCTCGCCACACCCTCCAGATGTGTGTCAGGTGTTGAAGCACCTCAGGAATGAGAATACCTAAGCGCACGCTCAGTGAAGAATGCATCTGTAAATGTTTCGTATTGATCCTTGGATCCAGCTGTTATCAGCACAAACAGATACCAGCTCAATACGATGTTCACTTTGTATCTCTTTATATCTGTTGTCAAAGGTCCATCAGAAGCTTCACTGACTCAGTGACAGACTCTGATCCCTTTATCATCACCATGGTATCAGTGTTAGGGTCACACCAGCAGCAGGAACACCAACAAGTCAGTACTTACTACTTTATTGTGTTGCTGTTGTGTTTTCTGTAGCTGTCTCCTTTGCAGACTGACCTGCAAACCAACAGATATATGAAATACATTTTAAACACAAGAAGAGCTGAGCCCCAGGCCATGTGGTCCCCACCACTCTCAGGATGCCATGGGACCGGTGCAAAGGCCCAGTGCGCAGGCCGAGCCCCAGGCCACGCAACCCCTGCCGTTCTCAGGGAAAGATGGGGCCTGTGTGAAGGCCAGCACACATGGGCTGAGCCCCAGGCCCTGCAGTCTCTGCCGGAGGTAGCATGCTAACCCACTAGCCCTAAACCAAAGTATCACTTTCCCACGGTGACTCGCTGCAGTACCCAGTGTAAGCTGACGGCATCGTGCTCCTGAGAACGATTATGATAACATTTTATCTTGTAAATATTTCAATGATTGAAGCAACAATCACCACCATCAGCTTCTGGCAAACAACCATGTTCTGCTGCAGAGAAAACTCACAATTTAGCCTGTTTACGACTGCGACAACACTGACTCACTGCAACAGGACAATCAGCATGACCAGATAACCTGAGATGAACTTTTGTCATTTGGGTGGAGTCAGTTGTGATCCTTTAACTCATGTGTTTATGTTTAGGCCTGTGTCTCTGTTGGTTTTCCCACAGTCTGCACACACATGCAGGTCAAGTGAAATGCTAACCTCTTTGTCTGTGTGTGTGTGTGAGATTCACCTGAGCATGAGGTTTTCCATCCGTCAGTAAATGCATCATCGAGTGGCCTCTGACCTCGAGCAGTGGTTTATCAATGGAGGGATATTTGGTGCAGAAATCAGCTCTTATTCTCTGCTCTGTTATTTCATTGTGAGGTAAACAAGCTCGGCATAAATGAGCCGAGTGACGACACATCTGTTAGGGAGATAATTGTGGTGTGTTTTGGTGCATTTGTCCGTTTCATAGTTTCACGAATCCTGTTTTTGCCAAGGAAAAGCCGAGCCCTCGCATTCCTCAGCCTGATGGAGGGTGATGGAGCATTCAGGGCTAAAAAAAGCAGACATCTTTAAACGGTTATTCAGAGCTTCCAGTCAGAGCTGCTGCTGTGGTTTGGGAACCGTGGGCTGGTGCAGATGTGTGTGTGTGTGTGTGAGTGTAAGAGTGTGTGTGTCCTTGTTGAGGAGGATGTGCTGATTCTCATGGAGCAGCAGGGTGTGTCAGACCCAGCCCATATTTGTGTGTCAGGGCAGAGAGCATGAGTAAAGCATTAAGGCTGGAAGAAGCAGGAATCTCCCGAGTGATGGAGCCCATAAAAACTTTATATACAACCACACATTAACAAACAGCACATTACTGTGTGATAATGTTTTAATTCACGTACTGAGGAGGATCTTCACACTCGGGGTCAGTGGAGTAAATACTGAAGTTTTGTGCAGGACGAAGTGAAGAAACTTGGCACCATGTTTGTCCCTGGTGTTGTGAAAATGAGCAGCTGCACCAGTGACCGACTGGTTTCATCAGTTTCACCTTTTGCACATTTGCACAAAGTCTGGAGGTTTTTTCCACCAAGAAACGAGTTCAGTCAGAGTCTGATGGAGATTTACAACACGTCTCCTTCTTCTTCTTCTTCTTTGACCTCTGGAGTCAACACACTCTCCTAAACCCACCCTGATCAATATCTCATCATGTCAAAATGAACCGTGCAAAAAAATAAAGAATAAAAATCCTGCAGGTCTTTGAGCAGCTTCTCCACGCCCTGACTCTACACAAGAAACATTATTGTACCGGTGTGTTTCTGTGCATGACCTGACAGCTGCTCCACATACCTTCCAGTGATGTCATCCTTCATGTTCCCGTGATCCCGCAGCTACAAATTCACTTTTAAAAGAGGCACAGACACATCAGAGTCCTCCTCCTCCTCCTCCTCCTCTCCTCCCCCTCGTCCTCCTCCTCATGACATTACATCAAGGTGTGAAACGTCGATCAGAAACCCCCAGGATGAGAGGGTGTGGCCGGCAGATTAGAGGGAATGAGCGCAAATGATGTTGCTATTTTCTGCGTGCAGCTCGTGCTGCGTTGGTGATTAAATGAGCGCGTAACGACCCACAGAGCTAATGACAGGAGTAGGTGTCTGGATTTCAGTGAAGGAGAAAACAGGTGACAGGTGCACCAGGTTCTCCAGGTGATGGTTTTTCCACCTTCACACTCATTATTAACCCTTTAGTGTGCGAGGGGGACACGGGAGTTCAGATTTGCGGGGTTAGCGCTCGTGGTAAAAGGGCGGGAAACTGGCACACGATCAAAAGGCCATTCATGACCTTTTTTTACCTGCAACAATAGTTCCTCATGAGATCAAAGGAACAATACGGACGTTTTCTGTTGCACGGTTTGGTGGATGATGCATTCATGGCACCGCACAATAGTCTGAATACAAAGATGTATAAGATGTCAGAGTGGAGGATTTAACCCTTATTTATCCACAGCTCCTCAAACGCATCAGCAACATGATCACAGTCCTTCATGTTTTTAAACAACATTTCTGGTTCTTGTTTAAAGTTCCTCTTAAAGAACCCACTTTAACTTTAAGTGTTTCTGTGGGGACACAATAAAGTGACGGACCAGACTAGTTCAAAGACTTTAGATGACTGACTTTAGATTCTCAGTATCACATGATTCACATAGTATTGTTAATGTGTACAGAGCAATGATGTGAGTTTTCTGTTTCACCAACAGCTGCAGCAAACATCCCGAACTCTCAGGGAGAAAGTCTGAGAGTCAAAAACGTCACAATCTGCAGCTGTAAACAAAGTTTATTCAAACAGGCCTGAAGGTTCACGACTGGGCAGCGACGGATGTTCATGAATCTGCTGCAGCAGATCTCATCCAGCTCATTGTTCATTTCCTGTGTGACATACACACACACACACACATGAATGTTTATCAGCATCTGATGTAGCAGGTTTTATGATGTTTGCTTTAGACCTGTCGTCGTGGCAGCAGCAGCAGCAGCAGATGGTCCCGGCTCAACGACAGGAAGCTGAAGCTGATACCAGGAGATAACGAACCTGCTCAGATCAAATGCTACTGCTTTGTCCCACTGAAATTACACTAAATCAACCTTGTCAGGTAAAGTTGGACCAACAGTGCGTTGAACTAGATGCATTCTACAACCCGACAGATGTAACTGTAGCTGCGAGTAAACAACGCACCTTGTTTTTCCAGCTCTTTGAATCAAATGTCGCTTCATGTTGTTTCCTTCTCTAACACAGGCTGTGTTCAAGACAAACTCCGTTCTGCAGAGTTGCAGAAACACTTGTTTAGGATGAATGAATTAACAATAATAATAATGATATGAATAATGTACCTGTGCAGAGCGACAGGTGACACAGACATGGTTCACACATGTTGTCAGACTATTTTGGAAAATGGTTCGAGGGGCTTTTTCGGGCTTGTTGTGAAATTTTTTCCACCACTCAGAACAAATGTGACAGTCAGCGCTTCAGTCTGCTGGGGCCTGTCGGGACATTCCTCCTCCTCCTCCTCCTCCTCCTCCTACCTCCTCATCTCTCCCCCCTCCTCCTCATCCCTCCGTCCCTGCACCACATCTGAGGGCTGAGGTGGAGGAGAGGTGAGGAGACGACACCACGGCTACAACACCTACACTTGTGTTTCTTTCACCCATGATTGTTCCATGACCTCTGACCTTTCGGGAAGTGCTCACCATGATCTTTCCCTAGACCAATACAACCTTCAACTCCTGTTTATTGCTGTAACTGTGGCGACAGATGTCCAGTGCGTAACCTGTGACAGAGCTGGTTCTGATCAAGTATCAATATGTGTAGTGTTTTTAAAACATGATCAGCACGTTCCTGGGTTGATGTCATGATGATGATGATGGTGGGCGTGGCCTCAGTGCAAACTGTGACCTTGTTCCTGTACTCGACTTGACAGGTTTACGACCTCGGTCTCTAATCTTCTTCTTCTTCTTCTTCTTCTTCTTCTTCTTCTTCTTCTTCTTCTTCGTGCCAAGAGAAACAAGAGATGAAAACCGATCACTTTCAGACGGAGCCTGACCTCGTGCTCAGGCCTGTGTGGGCACGTCGCTCCAGTTTCATTATGTTTATCTGTAGATTTTTGTATTTTTATCCGTCACATCTGTGTTTCTGTGCATTTAAATCTTGTATTTATTCCATGTTCATGTCGCTGCCCCTCTGTGTGGCTGTGACCGATGAACGCTCCTCGGCCTCGACTTGATTTCGCATCATTTAGTGTCGTTCTTTACCAGCTGCTTCTGTGCCAGAGAGAAACTTTCATTACTACTGGAAAGAATTTCCAATGAGTCACAAAGACGACAACTTCACAGAGAGAGAGAGAGAGGGAGAGAGAGAGAGAGAGAGAGAGAGAGAAGTTTTGCCTGATGTGTTCACAACCCACTGAAACCAGAGCTTTTCTTCTGGTTCGTTTAACCAGCGGGTTTATCACTGCAGCTGGGATCAAACTGTGGCCCTGAAGGTACCAGGCCGATGAGCCAGGGCCTGGGCCGGGGCCTGGGCCTGGGCCCGGGCCGGGGCTGTTAGCATGAATCACCATAGCAGGAACTTCCCTCCAAAGGATGATCTCCCAGAACATTTAAGGGGGCTAAATGAGACCCTGCCTCGGGACAGGTACTCTGGGCGGCGTCCGAAGCATTCCAGGTGGGGGCTTGACGTTTACTTGGTCCTGACTGGATATACTCAGAGCGGGATGTGACACCAAACAGAAAGCACCAAGATTTAAAAACCCAGCATTAGTAGAAAGTGTCTACACAGAAAAACTATCGCCTCAGGAGTCCAGCAGGTCCTACACAGGTCCTTCTCTGCAGTGGAGTGGGAGGACGTTCCCGTAAAGCTCTCACCTCCTAAATTTAACCAGGTTCTTCCTCAGTGGAAACAGGTCTCTGGATGGTTCTAGTTCTCCAGAAGAGACACCATGATCCAGAGGAGGCTGAAATAACAGAAACGGGGAGTGGGCGGGAGGGGGGGCATGCTGTGCACAGTTTACATCAAACTGGCAACAGGCATCCAGATACAGATAAATATAGTACAGAGCACACAGTAGGTTATACTGTCTCTGTATGTGTGTGTGTGTGTGTGTGTGTGTGTCCCATACTAATATAGACGTGCACACACACATGTATTTATACACAGACCTTCACTCACACTCTGTTTCTGTCTGTGTTTGCAGCCTCCAAATGTGAACTGACTCTTTTCACAGTTGTTGGTTGTTGTTGTAGGTTTAAATGTACGACGACGGTCTGGGTCTCATTTATCACCTCGTGTTTTCACATCCAGTTTCTCTCTCGGTTTGGCTCAAATCGGAGCCAGACTCCTGATTTATCGCCGGAGAAATTATGGTGACGGTGATATTTCAGTGATTTGAGTTGATTTTCAGCAGTAAATCAACGTCACTGATGAGTCTTGGAGATAATTAGATTAAAAATGTGTTGCAGATGTGGAGCGGTTTCCACAGTCTGTTTTTATTCCTTTGAAACTGTCGGGACGATAAAAAATCTCAGATTCAGAGTCTGAACATTTTCAATATGTTAAAGAGTCGTGAAGCAAAAACACCTTCAGGATGTTTCCCTTTAACTCACACACACCTGCACACACGCACCTTTTCCCCTGAAGGTGAAGTGTGTCTCAGAATGTGTCGAGTTGAGGGTCCTTCGGGTGTAACAGGAAATCCCAGCGCTCTGCGGGTGGACTGATACCATTGTTCCCCTTTGGAAAACACACATTTATCCCTGAGGAAGCGAAACGTTCCGCAGCAGCTCCACATCATCAGGACGCCGGTCCTCGAGGGAACGCCGGCCGGAACGTCCTGGAATGTGGTGAATTAATTAAACATTAACCTGCAGGATCGGATCTGAACGGGGGGGAGGGGGGTGAGGAGACTCCCAGGGGTCAGAGGGAGGTCAAGGAAAAGATTTAACACCTGCTCAACAAGAAAGAAAATGAAGGAGCTGGTTCTGTTGAAATGAAGGAAGTGCAGAGAAGCTGCTGTTACCCACAATCCACTGGGAGATAACGACAGGGCTCAAAACACTCCGCTGAGCCTGTTTACTTACTTAAGTTTACTTGAACTTGACCCTGATGGAGAAGTCGTCTAACTCAACTCTGTCTCCAGTGGACTCAGGTTAAACCACCTTCAAACCACCTGAAATCAAACATCAGAGAAAAAGGCCTCGATGTGTGACATCAGCCTGGAGGATAGTCGACCTCTGCTGATCAGAAGGTCAGTGGTTCAGTCCACATGTCTAAGGGCAGTTGTATAAATTATAAAGTCATAAGTCATCTGCATGGCTGTGTTTACATTTGAAGACTTCAAGAAAACCTGAAGAAGAAGAAGACGGGGTCCATAACACCTGGAGAGGTGGCCAGTCCACAACCAGCCACACACACTCCTACACACACACCTACAGGCACACCTAGAGTCACCACTGAATCTAATGTGCATGAGGGAGGAAGCTGGAGAACCAGGTCCAGGGTGAACGCACAGAAAGACCCCCGGCCCAGGGAATTGAACCCAGAACCTTCGGCCCTATGCTGCTGTGGCTGTGTCAGAGTCTTAGTAACATCTGTGCTGTCCAAACTGAAACACAACAACCACTTCCTCTGCTGCTCTTTCACATACTCTCATGTCAACACTGTCCTCCCACCCTCTCACCCCGCCTCACCCTCTGGCTGCCCCTCCCCTCCCCTCCCCTCCTTCCCTCCCCATGCTGAATGCTTGCCTGTCAGAAAGGCCCAGTGTGTGTTAATCCAGGAGGATTGTGTTGTTGTATTGTGGCCTGTTGTCGCTCTGCTGTGTTTCTGCTTTGCTGTCACTCACCGTCCAGTCGCCCGGTGTCTAAACAAAAGCGTGTGTTGTTTACAGACCTGATGTTGTGTGGACTGTCAATGGGCAGCAGGACGCCGGGCGCTGGACACCGGCTGACCAGACCTGCTGCTGCTGCCGTAGTAACAAATGAGATGCAAAGTGCAAAGAGCAGCAGTCATGCGGTCGTGTTTGAAGAGACGCAGGTGCTCTGGAGAAATTTACATTTTACCGGTTGATTTGAAGTGAAACCACAGAGCTGCAGAGAGTGAAGATGAGCTAGTTAGCTTAGCTTAGCTTTGTAGCTAAGGTCAAAGAAGTTCAAGCTTTTCAAGACTTTGGATGATTTGGTTGTACTTTATTTGTCCATATTCAGTCAATAGGAACCAATCCTGGCCTGAATGCTCATTGGTTGAGGCTGGGGCAGGTGATCAGGGCTGATATTCACACCCCACAGCCACACCTGCAGGTCATATATAATTACTGAAAACCACCACAGGAGGAAACACAAACTCAGGCCCAGAGGGTTCGAGCCCAGCAACGACCACTGCACCACTGAGACACGGAGGGCTGAATGATCCATATACATGGGGGGGGGGCTTTGGTACAGTCTGATGTCACTTTGGCCTTTGACCTCATGGAAACTAAAGAAACGACCTGCTTTGTTTCTCAGCTGACAGCTGAACTCCATGTCTTCCTGCTCAGACATCTGAGGAGCTGCAGTTATTCTAACTATGTTGGCGCGTTGGCGCGTTCAGAGCATAAATCCACTCAGTCAGAGAGAGAGAGAAAAGATCAGTGGTAAATCACCTGAGCAGGTAGAACAGTGTGTTCAGATGCAGCAGCAACAACAACGATATGTATGTAACACGTGGTTGTTTGAGCCTGCAGCTGTTGACTGATGCTCCTGCACCGTAAATCAAAAGCACAGGTGGCTGCTTTTTTCCACCACATCACAGCTTTTGCACCAGTTTCTCTAAGAGTTAATGACCCAACAAACAGACAAACTTCCTGGCTGCAGGTTCCTGATCACATGTCATCACATGGCTGCAGCTGCCCCTGAGCCCTGAGCACTGATCCTGGGACAGCGCTGCTGCTGCTGCTGCTGCTGCTGCTGCTGCACAGTGGTGTCAGTCATCGCCGGACGCCTTGGATCGCTGTGGGGAAGTGACTGAGAGCTTGTTGTTGTCTCTCGGCGCGGCCCCACGCTGCGCGCTGTGCGCGCTGCTTTCCATACGGGGCGGGGGTGGCGCTCCAGTCCGCGGGCGCAGAGCGCAGAGCGCAGCGCGCAGCGCGCACCGTCTCGTCTCTCCCAGCATCAGCTGCTGCTCCCAGCCGCACAGAGGCGACTGACCGGGCGCCATGGGTCTGGAGAAGGAGAAATCGGACACCAGCATCATAATGGACGAGGACGAGTTCAACAGGTCCATAGAGCCCATTCTGTCCAAGAAGGGAAGAAGGTGTACGCGGCGGAACCGGATCGAGATCCAAACGATACCAACGCGCACTTGAAGGTAAAGTCCGCCTCACTGAGCGGCGCGTGCGACTCTCTTTGAAAAGCGAAACTAACACAAAGTTTTCAGGATGAATTATAAACACTTACAACCAGAACTAACCTCATTGTTTCCATGTCTTACATTTGTAAGTCTCACAATCCGCAGCGTGAATACCTGGAAGTCACTGCTTGCGTGCGCGTGAACGCATCACCACCTCACTCCGGCACCTTCCTGCCTGCCCGGTGCTTCATGTGTGTGTTTGATTCTTGTTGTAATGATCACACAGATCGGGTTTGAGACGTGGTCGCGGAGCCGCGCTCCTCTCACAGCTTCGACAGAGTGTGGATCGGAAGCCACGCCGCCTTCGAGCTGGTGAAATTCATCTTCTACCGCCTGCTGACCACGCTGCTGGCCGTGCCCATGGCGTTCATCCTCGGACTGGTCTTCGGGGTGCTCAGCTGCATCCACATCTGGTAGGAAGAGCTGAAGGCTGTGCAGCCGCTGGCTAGCATCCGGACATCACTTAGACTGATACACAGTGATGAAGTGGAAAAGAACCAGTAGAATTAAAGTCAGAGTCTCATAATAAGTCACATTAGAGCCTCTGACAGGTGTATGGAGGCTTCATAGTGTCATCCATCAAAGTGACATCATATCTATTATAAACCACACACACATACATACACACACTTTAAAGCCTGTGGGAACAGTAGGTGGCTTATTGTGGCTCTGTAGGAAACACAGTGAAACGTCACGCCATGTACTTTAACGCTGAAATATTTTGTCAGAGAGGTTTTTATTTGGAAAATGATGTCATGCTTAAATTCAGCCGCCGTTGAGTCGAACCAGGTGCAGCGAGCCGTGACCAAACAACCAATGAGTTTTAGTCCACAGAAAGTTAAAGTTGAAAAGAGCGTCGGATGGAAAGTTTGGAGGAATGTTGGGTCGTGTGGTGAAAAAAAAGAAAGCAAAAACAGCCCCGTGCCCTTTGGCAGCGTCGGTGGCTATTGAAGCCTGTTTTCAGAGCAGGGTGGGACATTCTTCAGATGCAGCACTGCTCAGTTACTTTCACGTGACCTTTGACCTGCAGGTGAGGCCACAAGCTTGAGCTCAGTGAGCAGCAGAAGCAGCAGCAGTCGAGGTCAGGTATTTCTTTTTTGATCAATAGGCTAAAGGACACTGAGCTGGTCAATGCACCAGGAATGACAGGAAGGGACGAGGGGGGAGGAGGGGGAGGGGCTGCTGCTTCAAAGGAGGACACACACACACATACACATGAACAAAACACACACACACACACACACTCGTATTTGATGTAACAATCAGCAGGAAAACAGCAACGTGACGCAATTCTTTAAAGAGCCTCAGACATCGCACAGGAAATACACCGTCCTATCAAAATAAAGGCCCGTCAATAAAACATACTTATAAGAAAATATATAAAAAGCCTCCAAACTGAAACAAGGCAACAAAGCACTTCAGACTGACAAAATTTCCCAGAATGCACTGGATGCATCAGCAAGATGGCTGCACAAGCAACCAAACAGACGAGACACAGCAGCTGTCTTACGTCACACTCATCCAATGCATCTAAATATGTCGACCACAAAAAGTTTCCACACACTCAGTCATATGTTGTTTGTTACACAACTGTCCCATAGTTTCATGTCAGATGCAGCAGATGATCTGATCTCATGATTATATATCGTGGTGCATTCATGGTGTCTCATTTTGCAACAGGTTATGAATGAGAAACAGAGTCAGACCAAAGTGTTTTCACACGATAAACAGATGAAGTAACAGGAGAAATCACAGCATCCGAACAAAGAGCCACACACATCCCTGTTTGTGCTCCAGGCCTCAGAGCAAACAGTGTTCTCTCAGTGTTTTTTTAACTCTTGACCCTTGTGACCTTGTCCCTGCAGGTTGGTGATGCCTGCGATCCAGAGCTTCATGATGCTGCTGCCGCCCATCCAGGCCGTGTGGTGGAGTCTGGTCGACATGTTCGTCAAGCCGCTGTACCAGAGCATGGGGAAGGCCCTGTCCTCCATTCATGTTACCACCTTAGAGAACTGACGCAGACATCAACGCCGCTCCTGACGGGGAAGAACCTGGGAGCGAAGCGAAGAGAAGAACGATGCGACGAGTGGGAGACGCGCATGAGTCCTTATCAAGTCTGACCAGTCCCGCGAACAGCTGCAGAAACAAGATTCAGGTAATCCAAGGCTTGAAAATGTTGCTTCATCTTTGAGCCCGAGACGACGAGGAGACTGAAAACATCACCATGGTAACATCAGCTGTTGTGACAGACTGAGACTTTATAAGGAGCTCATGTGCACAGTTTGTTTATGGAGTTTTTTCCTTTATTTTTTTTTTTTTTTGCTGATTGTGACCAAAAGAAATTCTTGTCATTCCATCACTTTGTTGCTGAGAGATCAGGCTTGAGCAAACTAAACTGCTGACCTGCTAAGAGATGTAATATTTCTGCTTTTATATCATTAGAGATGAAAATTGTATATATTGCATATATATATATTGAATTCAGCTAGAACTGAATCAGAGTAGATGCAGCTTGTTGCACATTCGCAGCTTCCCTCTCTCTGCTGTGTTGATCTCATCTGCGTCGTGGCATTTTGCTTTTGCTTTCACATGCAGCTGCAGTATAGAGCTGTTTTCTCAATGTTACTGATCGGCTTGTTATTTATTGTTTAATATGCAACGACTAATTATCGTATTGGTTGCTGGTGACGTTCGCCACAGCTTGTGCTGCGTTCACTTGCGCCTGGTATCAGAGGATTTCTGCAGCTGGAAAGACATCAGACAGTGATGTCGTTCTCTTGCTGTGGATTTGATGAAGTTGAGTTTTAGGTACAAGCTACAGAGTCACAGGTGTCACAGGTGTCACAGGTGTCACGGGTGTCGGCTTCATGTCTGTTCCAGATTTTCCACTATGCACTTTACTTAACTTTGTCTGAACCTCTCTGATAAACCAGACATAGAGACAGTGAGTGTTTTCTTACACAACTGTCTCTGTGTTTCATGTGACAGATACAAACCCGTGCAGCAGCTATAAAGACAAACCATCATGAGTTAAAGCTGCAGGACGTGTCTTGTCTGCTGAAGTTGCCTCATCGTTTTACTGCTGAGATCAAGATAAATGATTTGTTTAAATGCTCTGTCATCATTTGAGTCTAGTTTTCATAGGACAGTCGGTTTACTGGAGGTGAGAACAGGGTTGATGAGAGTGTACATTTGGAAACTTTGCAGTAGAAGACGGTGGGAAACCGAAACAATGAGCTAAAATAGGCTAAAGCAGTAGGGCTGCAGAACTGACAGTATGGCCCTTCCCAGCTTCCGTACATCCGTGCATGAAGGTTTTTATTCACATTTACAAACAGCTAAGACTGGTCACTGTTAAACATTAAAGAAACTGTCATTGAACGTAGCTTTTCCAACATCAAGTCAACAAACTAATCTCTTCAATCGGAGGTGAAACAGCAGCTGGGCTAAACTTTAGACGTTTGCCATCCAGACTCTGTTGCTGTAACTCACATTTGCATGTTTGAGTTTTAACCAACTTGTTACTCAACATTACACAGACAGAGAGAGAGAGCGACAGACGCTGTATGACGTGATGTTTTGTCTCTGTCGCAGCTTCTCTTTTTGAAATCCTGAGAGCTGTCTGTCTGTTGTGCAATAGAAGAAGAAGACATGTGTGTGGTGGCTAAAGCCCCGCCCCCTTCCCAAAACCCACCTGAACCTGAACCTGAACCTGAACCTGAACCTGAGCATGAACATGTAGCAGCTCAGCTTCCCTTCACGTGTCACATCTCTATATATTTGACTGAATAAATCATGACGTGACCTGAATCTGTCTGATATAAATATATGTTTTTATGTGTTTGCATGTCGTTCTGGCTTCACTCGCTCAGACGTGACAAAATAAAGAATTGTTTTTCCTAAAGGCCGTTGATTTTTTCCTCTCTCCTTCCTGTCAGAGAAGATGAGTGTGTTTGGGATGTGCAGCAGCCGAGCACCAGAAAGGCCTCATAAATCACCTCGCTCAGGTTGCATAAGACACTTTTTCCTATACAGAGACATGAGCTGCAGGTCGGTGGAACATGACCCGAGGCTTCGCTGTCGGACCTGCAGGCCCGCACAGCACCGACAACTCTACCTGTCACACTCCTGTAGCCATCAGTAGCTGCAGATGCAACAAACACAAAAAAAAAAAAACCTGAACTGTCATTGATTAAAATGACAACATTTAGTGGAGGCCCGAGGCTCATCTGATGCAGCACGCGCTGTGAGTAAAGACAAAGAAAAAAATCACTTAAAAAACGAAACAAAGTATTTACACTGATGCAACATCCCATAGCCGTGTGGCCCTTGGGCTCGGCCACGCACGTGGGCCTCACACGTGGGCCTCGCACATGGGCCTCGCACCGGCCCCAGCCTCCCTCAGAGAGCACTGAGGCCGTGTGGCCTTGGGCTTGGCCATGCGTATTATTACACAGACATTTGAAGCGACCCCTGACTTTTGACCTCCAGCCACAGACCGACATGCACGTTAAAAAAAAACAAACTCAACTCACTTTGACTCTCAGACATGTTACTGTTACATATGGAGCGATGACAGACCTACAGATCCTCCTGAAGAAGCTTCAGACACACATGCCTCACGATGTTTTTGTGTCACACCTGTTTATGATGCTCACACTGAGGTTTGACCATCAGTTCTGCATCATGGAGGCTGTTTGTTTTACTCTACAGATGCAGAATGTGTCATTCAGAGTACGTTCACATCTGTCCTCAGGTCAGAAGCTGCTGCTGCTGTAGCTTCATTCGTCTCATTTGGTTATTTTTTTGATATGCGTTCAGCACCGCACCCCGATGAAGGAGAGGAGAGAGAGAGAGTAAGAGCAGTTGAGCATTTATACAGCTCCTCTGCAGAGCACAGTTCACAAAGAGAGAGAGAGAGAGAGAGAGAGAGAGACTTCTGCTCCTTTACAACCATTATTACTGCACAGGATCAAAATAAAAACCAAAGCCAAAAGTCTCTGTTTCACCTTTATTATCTCTCTGCTCTGAACAGATGATGTACATGAGTTATTTTCAGGTCATAAAAGAAATGAAAACAACTGCATGGTCACACCCAAAGCTGCACCTAACATCACACACACAGTGTCAGGAAGCAGTGGATAGTGTGCCAGCTGAGCTGCTGAGGAAGAATGTAAACAGACCAGAGTGTCCAGCTTCAGTGTGAAGACTGAAGACAACAAGAGAGACACGTCCTGGTTTAAAGCAGCAGCACCAGGTGACAGTACAGGACTGTTTTACTTCCACCATCACAGTGGTGGCTTCTCTCCCTGAGGCGGAGGTGTGACAGGTGAGGATCCACACCTCCACCCTGCTGTATTATTATAACGATGATGACTCTTTTCCTTCTTGATCCACAAATAAAGTATTTCCACACAAGTTACAACAGCAGCCCTTCAGTGCGAGATCATCCAGGTGCAGTTCAGGCTCAGCCCCAGACAGGTGACTGACTGACTGAGTGACTGAGTGACTCGGGCTGTGGAGGCTTCAGCAGAGGAAACACCGGGAGGTTTCCCCCTCTTCACTTCACTTCGCTCTGGCATTAAATGAAATTCTGCTCACGTCCGTGCAGCGGCGAAAAAAGGGCAGGAATCAGACGACTGCAGGTCCCTGAAAGAGAGGGAGAGGGAGAGGGTGTGAGAGAGAGAGCGGGTCGGTCCACTCAGGTTGTTTTTTTTTTTTTTTTTTTTTTTGCTTCCACGCCTCCCACACAGTTTGGTTTCCTATATTGTCTTCTTGTCTTGTTTCACCGCGACTTGTCTGTTCAAACCTGAGGAGCAGCATGACAGGAGGACTGAAGGACGGAGACACAGAGGAGGTACAGTGGCTCTTCTCTCTCTCTCTGCTTCTCTAAAGCTGCCACTTTTTAGCAGACGCGGATGTTTGTCCTCATCAAGGAGCTGATTCTTCTCGCTCATTATTTAGATTCACGAGGGGGCTCATTTTGTTTTGTGTGTTTGTTTTCTTTTTCTGGCACCTGGTCATGAACGCATCTCCCACACCAAGTGAGGGAATGTGAAGAACCATTCAGCTCGTGCTAACACGACGGTGCCAGCGTTTACCTGCTACATTAACACACACTAGTTAGTCTATGGTTTTACGCACCATGTTTTGACTCATTCTTTCCTCTCCGTGCGTAAAAGTGCAAAATTGACTAAACCTACTGTTTTTTAAACTCTCGGCGCGCACGTGCTTCAATAAAACCATATGGCTGTGAGCATTAACGACAGAGAGCTTGAAAGACTCACAAGGCTCCGGTGGCGTCTTTACGCACACGCACGTTTTTAAGCGATGGACACGGAAATCCAACGATTAGGATTAAATAGAAACATGTATGCACAAATCAGAACATGGATCTGTTTGATGAACTTTCACTGTTCATAAAGTGTCACGGTGAGGTCTTGGATCAGAGAAACGAAGGAGAGGATTGCTTTATATTTGTTTTTTGGGGAATGTGCGCTTTTACGCACGAACCCGTTGCCATGCTCACGGATCCATGTTGAGTAAACTTCATGTCAGGACCTCAGATCTGTGTGTGGGTGGTGAGGACCCCTTGCGGCTGGTCCGAGGGGTGTGGCGCTTCACTTTCTGTTCATTTAAACCCATCCCTGTTTGTGGAGAAGGCTGGGTAACTCGCAGCTCCAGTCTCTCTCTCTCTCTCCGCGCGCTGCACACTCTCCCTCCTCCTTCTCCTCCTCCTCCTCCTCCTCCGCCACCTCCTACTCCTCCTGCTCACTTCTCTTCTTTTTTCTGCCTCCTCCGGATCCTGACAGGAGTTTCTGCACTCGCCGTTCATCCGAAAGCAAGGGAACATATACAAACCCAACAATAAAGACATGGACAACGACAGTCTGAACGAGAAGACAATGGAGGATGTCCACACCAAAGAGATCGACCTGGTCAACCGGGACCCCAAGCACATAAACGACGACGTGGTCAAGGTGAGTCAAACCTGGGGGGTTCTTTAAACTCAGGGTTTAGACTGTGACATGTCTGGTTATGAGAGCGTGACCTCAGTGGAACACCTGCTGCGCTTCAGTTTGCGCTTTATTTCTCCTGCGTGGAGCCGCTCAGTGCGGCTCGTGCATGTGCGCGTCAGAGGCGCGTTCAGCCTCTTGGTGCGCACGAGTCGCGCTCTGTCTGCGGCGGCTCCAGTTGTCGGTGACTGTAGGAGCAGGCTGTGTTCTTTTGGTGAGGGTTAGTGAGACATCAACGGGCAAAGGAACACTTCACACGCGTTAAAGGTGTGAGCAGCCAGCAGCAGCGGCAGCGGCAGCGGCAGCAGTGGAGGACTTGGAAAGGTGAACATCCTCGCTCCAACAGAGGAAACATTACGGATTTCCTGTTGTTGGAACACACGTTTCCCACAGTCCGAGCTGCACACGCCTTTCTGAATTCTTTCCGTGTAAGAGACAGAGAGAGAGAGAGAGAGAGAGAGAGAGAGAGAGCAGCGTAAATACCGAGGGTTTATTTTGTTTAAGTTAACGCACACACACACACACACGGAGAGAGAGAGAGAGAAGAGAAGAGAGGGGAGTGAGTTTAGCGCTGCGCTGGAAAAACCACCTGACGCGTCTGCACAGCAGCCGCCTCCTCCTCTCCTCCTCCTCCTCCTCCTCCTCCTGCTGGGGCGGGTTCTTCACATCAGAGTGGGGTCAAACTGCCCCTGCGTGGGGCACGAGGGGGGTGAGCGCTTTGAATTTGCCTGAACTCTGCCTTGTTAAAACAGTGAAACACCCAAGTAGCTGGTTAAGTCTGAGGGGATATCCTCACCACTCCCTCACATCTCTCCTCCTCCTTCTCCTCCTCCTCCTCCCTCTTTCCTCCCATTCTGCTCCCTCCCTCCTTTCCTCCCCTACATTCCTGGAGTTGCGTCAGGGCAGCAAATATCCATGTGTTGCTCTTTGCCACTCTCCAGATGGTATCTGGACATTATTGATTGGGTTGATTGGAAAGATCCTCCCTCCTTCACAAACTCTGAGTCTGATCCCCTGCAGATCAGGAGGCTGCTGACGATCACAAGGGTCACTTCAGCTCAATGAAACTTTATTGACCAAACAAATAAACAAACAGAGAACAGACACGTCTGTCCAGATGTTGTTTCACATGACACGTCCTGAGTCATTTCGACTGTTGCACATGTGATAAACTTCTCAAAATCAGAGTTTAGAGAAGCTCAGACGAAGAGAAAAGTTTTAACTTCTACATTTCATCTTCAGTTTCTTCTCTTCTCCACTTTCTTCCCTCTCTCTCACTCATTCTCTCTCTGTGTTCGCTGCTTTCTCTCCCTCCAGTTCTTCTTCTCCTCTCCATTGTGACAGTGAGTCAGACTCTCCTTCCAGTCTCAGAATAGACTGCAGCTTTATGATCGGCCCCCACCCCTCTCTCTCTAATCAACTCAACAGGCCGCTGCTGAA
>JAFHLA010000286.1:0-72581 GCA_021432705.1 Caranx ignobilis
GAGGGATCTGCCGCGCGCGCACACACGCCGCACACACAGAGTAGTGGACACCAGTGGACAGACACTCCAGTTTCAACAAATCTGGAGGCTTTTCATTTGCCCATGAGTCATAGCTGTGGGGGCAGACTTTAACATTACTCCACTGTGACTAATGACTTGCAATTATCACCCAATAGTTTTCCTCAGTATCACTTGAAATAATAAAGTTTTAATGTCACATCAAACCCCAGATTTAAATGTGGCCAAATGTGGCCAACCAAATGTGAAACAAGGGAATGGGAATATGATCATCCACTAGATATGACAACTTTTTTAAATGTACAGACATCGTTGGATCAAGGACTACCAAAATAAGCTGAGGTCCCATGTCTATGTATTCTAAGGCGTGTGTCCTTAAGTAATAGGGAACAAACGTGAAAACGCTGCTTTTGCTCCTTTTATAACTTAATGTGTTTGATTTCTTTTACCCCCTTCATTCAAAAAGCTTCACAGCTTTTGCTTCACATTTAAGTGTAACAGCTGAGAATTAATCAGTACACAGCGCCATCTGCAGGGGAGATGAAAGCACAGGACAAGCACACCCACTGATTTCTCTTCAGGACACTCCATTTTATTTTATTGCACCATCTAAAAAAAGATCCATGCAGCACACCAGTGGAATAAATAGAAACTATTGTTTTTCTTTCTTCATCTTCTTCTTCTTCTTTTTTTTTTTTTTTACAGAAAAAAAAGTGACTCATGCCACACAAACAACATCCATTGTCTAGCGTCTGACAATACAAAATAGGTTCATGTACCATTTTCCAACACAGTCTAAAAGACATAATCGTCTCATTCTACGCCTAATGTTTAGTGTATCCTAAAAATCACAATATAGTGCATACAAACAAAGATATAAAACATAGTTAAAATAATACAAGGACATAAAAATGCAAAGGCAGCTTAATATTCATGTTCTCTAGATGCCAGGACATTCCACAATTGTAAACATTTAGGTAATAAATATACAGTTATTTCATGGAGCCCTTTACAGGACTTAGACCGACATGTGTTGGCAGGTTTGAAACTTAACTACAGACACAATATTTTTTTTATAACCTGCAGAGGAATATTACACCGAACATCACCAGGTTCACTATTCCAGTAGTATATCACATTTCTCCACACTACATCAAATTAAATCACTGTTAAGTGTTATCCCTGTTAATCTTTTAAAGGTTTGTTAATGAAGCACCACAGTCAGACGCCTTTGAAGAAAGTCTCCTCGATCACCTCAACAAACCTCTCTTTCATCTGCTGACGGAAACCGGCGTACCACTCCAACAGCCTCCTCCTCCTGTCCACCCTCTGCTCCTGGGTCATCCCTCTCTCCCTCTCCAAGATGGCTGGCAGTTCTTTCCAGTCACTGATGAAAATGAAGGGCGCTCCTGCGGCTTTAAGGAGACGTAGAGGAGAGCTGGGCCCTGCTGCACAGGTGCAGGTGTAAGTACATCCTCCACCACGGGCACCGAGCCATAAGAGCAGGCTTCGTAGATGCGGTAGCACTCTGTGTTGATTCCAACTGGGCAGAGTGTGAGCTCGCTCTGGGCCAGAGCAGTCTGATAGCGTCTCAGGCTGTCTGCTGTCTCCTGAGGAAGCCACCTGAGGCAAGAAAGGAGGATACTTAAGTTCCCATAACAAATATAATAAATATTGAACATATGTTCCTGTACTGTTCCTTCAAGACATGTCATGTTGTAGTTATCTCAACTCAATTAAAATAACAAAAAAGATTGTTTAAATAAAAACAAGAAAAACTGACATTACAGACATTTTAATGAGAGATAATGAGTGAAAAAAATCACTCTTTGTGTTACTATTCACCAGTGCAGCTCCGCAAAGACACAGCCTATTAAAACACAGTGAAAACACACAATGAAATGATTTTTTTCCCTTCCTCTTTTTTTTTTTTTTAAAGTAACATCATTTACATCGGAGAATTTTCCAGGGTGTCTTTTTTTTCCCAAGTTCAGATATGCCACTTAGACTGAGGTGTCTCAGCTGTTAACAGTCCTTAATAACATTGTGTATTTTTTAATGTTAAAAAGGGAAAAATTAGGAAGGTGTCACTGGAAAGATATTTAAACAAATATTCTTGTGTTATTCTTCGTTTTAACACTTTATCCTGTTTATACTATATAACAGTGTAATGCAAAAATAATAAAATGATAAAACCTAAAAACTGCACTTTCCCATGTCAGTCCTAGACGATGACTTAAATACTCGAGAATGACTCACTTCTCCCTGGCTGTGGTGATGCAGTCTTTGTCCAGGCCTGAGTGTCTCAGCACCTGCATTAGTGTTTCTCTGGAGAGTTTTTGTAAACAGTTCCCAGGAAATTGCAGAGGTATGGCTGTTGGAGGTAATCAACTGTGCATTCGGCCTGATCATAGGAAACTGCCTGTAGCTGCACAGAGAAAAGAAATACAGATCAACACGACGGACCAAGTTATTAATTAAAAAAAAAAACTGTATTGAGGCTTAGTATTGATTTTGCCTTTACACTAAATCACATAAAACTACTAAAGGATAACTTACGTAGCAACACCAAGAGGCCACTGGAAGACATCTTTGTCATTGACCCAGGGGCTGTCATACACCAGAAACAGCAGGTCCACAAAGCCACCATTTCTCTTCAAGTACGGGCAATCCAGTCATTGTTGCAGCGCTCGTTGCCCAGCAGGACCACAGCCACATGCAGCACCGTGCGGGACTGAACTAGAGCTTGAACATGCTCCAGCCACCGTGTGGAGTAAGAGACCTTCTGCTGTTCGCGGCCATTCAGAACCAGAATCAGGCTGTTCATATCCAGAGGGACGTGGCCCTGGACCACAGCAGGACCAGTGTAGAAACTAAAGACATAAAGGTAAAAGGGGATGGAGAAAGAAAGGAACAAATCAATGTGAAAGGTTAAAGTCTTCTTCAGTGGTTTTCATATAATGTGGTTTATTTCACACAGGCTATAAATAAACATTTTCACATTTGGCAGTTTTTAAACAACCCATCTGTGACTTGTTACCTGAAGTCGATTTCCCTGACTGCAGCTCCCCTTCTCTCCATTGTGCGACCTTGTCAGTTGGGTTGAGGGGTCCCTCTAAAATATGTTCCCACAGGTAAAGCCCTGAGGAGAAAAGAAATTTGCTATTGGAGTTGAAGGCTCACATGCTCAGTCCAGCAATGGAGTATAAATCTTTTTAATGACATCTGTATCGACTTAAGTGTATGTGGATACTACTTGGTGTTATCAGGAGTAAATATATAAGAATGCAGTTACTATTCTTATCTTTAAGTTATAACTCAGGAATTATGGAAGATTGCATTTTCATTTTAAGCTCAAAGAACAAGTTAAGAACAGTGTGTTCGCTGATCCGTGTGGGGTATAATTTAAAAGCCAGAGTTCATAATAAAAGTCTCAATGTGCAGGCTGTAAATATTTCTCAATTTTCTCATTTGAGGGACAAATGATACAACATAAAGAAAAATGGATGGATTATTTGAAACAAATGTCCTCATTTTTTGCATGGCACTCACAAGGAATCAAGGAATCAGACTCACCTAACTCTTTTTTGTACTACATTGTCAGTCTTATGTTTACAGTCTTACATTGCATTGTGCTCTAGGTGTAGGCTACATGGATAATAGTATAAAAAGAAGCAGAGCATAAAAATATAACGTATATAGTTTGTAGGCATAATTTTATGAGCTTAAAACAAAAAAATTGTGATTCTTAAGAGGTTTGTAAAATGCACTACCTCATTTCAATTACCAATTTTTTTAAAAAAAAATAATATTTTTGACATGCATTTCTTTACCAGACAAACAAAAGATCTGATCTGAACACGGTGAATGAAAACTAAAGCATTACAGTCAAAGCAGAAGACTTTCTCTCTGTAAGACGTGACGACACATTACTGGTCTAAAATAACACAACTCACCGATGGCAGCTTTCCCCCAGATTTGGACCTTATATCTTTTAGGTTTGTTCTTGTCAATTCGATCCAGATGCTGTTTAAAGGCCTCTCTCTTTTTGTTCAGGGCAGAGTTGTACTCCACCTGTTCATCCTCCCAAGGATTCCACTCATCTGCTAAAAATGGAGCGACCGCACCGCCATCTCTGACAACACCTGCAAGCACAACACACAATTTACAGTCAGTTCATAGGCGCTCGTTTATTTTTATTACCTTCGAAGAAAGAAACGACCCTCTAACAATTGGTTACTGAGGATTTTTGTCGTTTGTTCTTTCTGCCGTGGAGGCTACACATCGGTTGTGTTAGGAGAAATTACCCGAGGGTGCTCCTGTTTCTTTTTTCACCACCCTGTGAACGCGAGATATTACTTTGGTGCTGAAGAAGACATTATATGCAGCATAGAGTGAAAATGCCACATAAGCAAAAATAATAAGAAGGAATAGTTTTCTTTTTGGTATTTTCATTTTTCTTTTCTTCTATTTTTTCTCTCACGTCACCATTGTGTAGATCGTCTCCATATTTTGTAAGAGGATGCTTGTTTACATCACGAGGGCTATTGGATACAGGTGGCCTAGAGAAATGCCTGTTCAAAATGTGCCATTATTTTTAATTTATCTTGGTTTCTACCATTTTATCTCACTTTGTTGCAATTTTCAACACTTTACATACATACTTATTTTAAGCTTGGTATTGATTTGTAAGTTTAGAACTACACATCAACGCGCTATCTTAGTAAAAACGAATGGGTCCCCCGTTCAAACTTCACGTAAAGCGGAACGTTGGTAAAGCGGAGCGGGTTTCCAGTGAAGCAAATTAAAAGGAGACACACACGATTTCGACACGCAAGGTCGTGTCCCCATCCGCGGGGTGAAAATTTCGTACTTTAGGGCAAAAATGATGTCCGTAGCCGTCCGTTCAGGGGCTCTGTCCCTGTACTCGCAGGCAACAAAACACGCGGTCAAGAGCCTGGTTTTACCCGGAGCGAAGGAGCTGGTACCCGCTGCTGGTAAGGGCGAATGACGGCGGCTAACGAAGCTGTGACCACACTGCATGATATAACCAGAAAATTCGATACAGTGACCTATTGTGGATTAGCTATATTGTAAATAGCTGCAAAAGTGTTATGCTTTATATATATTTGCCTAATCTCCTTGTTTTTGATCCGACACTATCGCTAACGATTGCTAGTGCTAGTCAGAATAGCCGAGGTGGCAAAATTGCAATCTGTGACCTAAGAGAGTCAACAGTGGTCATTATCAGATATTACAAGTGCGCTGTTCAAGGTGGCAAGAATAGACCTGAACACCACAGTCCACTTGTTTCACTCTAAATGTGGGATGGTAGGAACACATTGGTGGTAAACATCAAGGGCTGACATGCCAGAACAGGTCAAATGCCAGCCCGCGGGTGTACAGCACTGATTATGATGTAAACAGAGCTGACTCTGGATAAACGCTAGGACTGCAGCTTAGTGATTTGATTACACCGTTGACATATATTTATGTGTCGATCGTTGGATTAAAACAGCAACAAAATCGATCGGCAATAATTATTATCATCAGGAAAATGATTAGTTGCAGTTTGTTTCATTGCAATGTGCATACCATAGCTTTCTTGCCTTTCTGTTATCTGTACCTTGGTTTATTCAGCTTTACCAGGTTGTTAGGACAAAAAGCTATTTTTAGATTTCACCTTTGGCTATGAATCTGTTCTGCAACTGAGCTGAGCTACATAGACTGTAGAATATAGTTAATCTTGAGATTAAAAAAAACAAACAAAAAAAACAGATTCATAAATGAGTATAGTAGCGGCAGCTAGAATGACAGCAACGTGTTATGTAGACTGGGATGATGTTATCTTCAAAATCACAATTTCCTAAAAGTATCTAATTTACAAGGTCAATTAAACACATCACACATTATTGATTTTTATTTATGATCATTATTGGTTTGATTATTAAGATGCATAATTTCTCAGTTTCTTCATTTAAATAATTTCCTTATAGCATGTCAACATGCTACCTCTCTCTTTAATTACTGTATTGTCTGTCTTCTGTGCAGCTCCTGGAGCGGTCCGCCTTGTCCACTCAGACATCAAGATTCCTGACTTCTCAGACTACCGTCGTCAGGAGGTTTTGGACGCAAATAAGTCGTCCCAGGACAGCGCTGAAGCAAGAAGGACATTCTCCTACATTCTCACTGGAGCGAGCACTGTGGTGGGCATCTATGCAGCCAAGACCGTCGTCACCCAGTTTGTCTCTTCCATGAGTGCATCAGCCGATGTCCTGGCCTTATCCAAGATTGAGATCAAGCTGGGTGACATCCCTGAAGGTAAAAACATGACCTTCAAGTGGAGAGGAAAGCCCTTGTTTGTCCGTCACCGCACAGAGAAGGAAATTGCTACAGAAGCAGCTGTGAATATTGCAGAGCTGCGTGACCCCCAGCATGACAAGGATAGAGTGGTTAACCCCAGTTGGGTCATTGTCCTTGGTGTGTGCACCCATCTGGGTTGTGTGCCCATCGCCAATGCTGGAGACTATGGAGGGTACTACTGTCCTTGCCATGGTTCCCACTATGACGCCTCAGGAAGGATAAGGAAGGGACCTGCTCCTCTCAACCTCGAGGTTCCCTACTACGAATTCCCAGATGATGATACAGTCATCGTTGGATAAATACTGCAGCTCTGTCACAGTTCTTCTCTGTAATATGTATTTTTAGATGGCTTTGCAAAGAGTTGGGGGTGACATGTCTATGTTCTAATAAAGAGATATTTCCAACTGTTCTTCAGTTGTACCAGATTTTTTTTGCTGGATGTCCTTAGTTTTCTGCAGTTTCCCATGTGGATTAATAGCATATTTCTGCATGGTCAGTCATTTCACATTATTTGTTGCATTCACCATGGCAGTGTAAAATAAACATTTAGTATTTTAGAAATAACAGTGTGTAAGACAGTCAGCAACCATGAGATGCATAACTAAAAATGCAGAACAATACACACCCAGGATAATACATTTAAAAGGCCTCAAACTGGACTATGACTAACATTTCTCTTCAAGACTTGCTGGACTGGACTTCAGCTTTGTGTTTGTGTTGTTACATAAGAATTGAGTTTACATAAGTGATCATACACAAGACTTACAAGACACACTGGAACCATTATGTCTAAAGAATGATAATGTTTTTTATTTCCACTTACCTGGTTTAGTGTCAAATGAAGATGACAGCTTTTGACCAGTCACGGTAGCAACTAAACTCTCTGAACTGCCAAGTAAGACAACATGCAACAGTATAGACCAGTGTATTTTTTGTTTTATTGATGAAAAATTTAAACATGAAATTATTTGAATTCACTCAGAGACTTCAGAATAATATACTGTAATAAAATTCATACAATTGATAAATAAATAAATACCAAATCAAAATAAGTTTCTACTCACTTAGTACACAATTCACAGCATTGAAATGAGAATGCATCTTTTGAGAGTAGTGCTTCACTGTAGATGCAGTTAGGCAGCTGGTTCATCTAGTGTAACTTCTAAAGTCAGACATGATCATCTCCACCAGTCAAGGCTAATAATTCCTACTTGTAAGTGCACTTTCCTTCATACTTTAAACACAGATATGAAGCTGTTTAAATTAACAGCAGTGTGCTAACTTGTTTTATAACCAATATGACCATGTCTGTGTAATTGTACTGAAGTTTCCCCTCCTTCAATAAGAAACAAACAGTTCACATTATTTTAAGAGTCCCCCCTTCTGAGTGCTGAATCAGGTGTTCCAGTGTCTCCATATTCACTAATCCACGTAGTGCACATCAGCCTGGAGTTCTTTGGTGATATACCCGAGCAGAGCAGCCGTCAACTGCTGCTTCAAGGTGGCATTGCCCATCACCAGAGCAGTTAGCTGGACCAGATCTGTCCACTGGATGTCTCCCAGGATGACCATTAGATCATTATAAAGCTTCTGCTGCTGCTGAGGACTGAGCTCCATTATGACCTGAGGCAGTGGTTTAAATTGTCCACTGGTCAGCCAGCAGCCCAGGAGGCCTCCGACAGCACCGCCTGCAGAGGTCACAGGTTGCAAACTTGTGAAAGCATTTATTTCTGTGATAAAACAACATTGCACACAGGCTAATTATCGATTAGCAGTGGTCGCAATTGAGTCAAAAGAGTTGTAAATGTAAATTTCAACTACAAGTTACAGGAGTTGCTGCACTTTTTGACCCCCAACTTACCCACAGCAATACCGAGAGGACCTCCGACCAGACCCCCAGCAAAGGCCAGTCCTCCAGCTGCTGCTGCTCCCTTCCCCGAGCCTTTCACTGTGGTCTGGATCTGCTGATTGGTAGATAACTCACAACACAGCTTCATTACATCATCAACTCGATGACACATGCTGTGAATCAGATTCATAATATATCAGGTAAGAAAACAGAAAATGTCACGGCAATGTATTTCATGATTTTAAGAAGAGCATAGAGTGAGAAATCAGACAAATACTGTCAGTTCAAATACACAATCAGTCAGACACTGACATACACAAAACACCATTTCACACTGAGAGGATTATGAACAGGATCCTACATATTTTGAATATTGTGATACACTTAGATATTTTCTAATACCACTACTGAATACTGAAATAGCACTGATTGCATCAGAAAGCACAGTAAGTCAAAAGCTAACATTTCACATTGGCACCTATATCCGCTCTCTACTCTGTATCATCCATTCAAAGGTCGTGGCGGTAATAACAATGATACGTGTTAACATACCTTGCTGTATTATGAGATCTTCATCAATATTTAATGGCTTATTTAATGGTATTTAGTTGAACGGTGTTCTGTTTATCCGACTGATGCTTCCCTTGACTTGTGATCGTGCATGACAGTGGCCGCAATGCTTTGTGGGAACAACAAAATGATGCGTTCAGGGACACTAGACCAGTCGCGAAATCTCGCCTCGGTTGGATAAGAATCAATAGGTGCGTAAATAAGGTGTTTGGTTTTGAGGGGCTGCCTAAATTAAGGAATAATAAATAAGGAGACTCTCAGAGTTTGGAGAGGAGGAGACCTCTGCAACTAATTCGGCTCGCGGTAAAAACCTCCCGAGTTTGAGGATCAAAAGTTATCAAAGCAAAAAGTTGAGCACTGGTTAGCAGCAGCCTGGCTCTCAGCCCTGCGGACGGCTTGTGTGTCTCCGCCGAACAGCGTCAGATAAACACTGGTTTTTAACGTGAAGCTGCTTTATTAATGTTTTTAGTGGTTTTATCTTCTGGGTCTGTATATTTGGGGGAGGAGGAGACCTATACAGATAATTCGGCTCATGGTCTAAAACTTCCTGAACGTCAAGCGATAATGCGTGTGTTGCTGCACAAACAGGTGTAAAAAGCGAGGGGACAAACTGTGTGCTTTCCTTTCACCAGAGTAGGTGAGTCAAAAACTGTTTCAGAAATGTCAATTGTTATGTTTGTGACCCCTCCTCAGGTTTAAAAGGGAGACTGATATGTAAAATAGAACTAGGCCAGCCCTAGGACCCACCAACTGAGGGTGGACACAATTTTTAAAAGGTTCAAGAAGAGCGGGAGACGTGCATTCGATTCTCAAAGTAATATTTATTTTAAAGAGGATAAATCATACTGAAAATGAACCTGAAAGGAAAAAAAGAGAAACCATCAGAAGGCTAGATCAATAATTTTATTCCACAGAAGAATGATAAATTAAAATAACGACTATATAAAATAGCAACTTCACAATAGCATGAGTTTTCATAAAAGAATGGAACGACTACACAATGAGCAAGACAGGGTACTTACCGCGGGGAGATTCTATCTCAGGACCCCCAATTGAAAACCACCGCATGTGCACTCGGACCACTGCAACCACTACAACCTACACTCCAAGTAAAATCAACCTTGTAAACCAGTGAAGTGACCACTACCCTTCACACATACCACACTGCATGCAAGGGGGGGGGTGCATATCCCACGACTACTCCCCCCGGTCGTCCCACTGCCTGCTAAAACAAAAACACAATCAAATAAATCAGTTGGTTCAGGTTCACATAGTCCATATCGGGGGGTCAACAGTATAAAAGAACAATGTTCAACGATGCAAATTCTTTTAGTTGTATGCTCAGTAGACACGTTAGTTGACAGTCTTCATAAACTGGCTCTGGCAAAGAAGCAGTCTGGCCTTAAATCTTCAACATGGGACTCTGCTGAACGCAACACAACAGTTGAAGGGCTCACTCCGGCTTAACAAGGGAGAGGGGCGAGCTGAACTTTTTCCTCTTCCACACAGGACCACAGAACATGCCAAACCTGGATTCCTCCGAATAGTCACACCACCGCTTCACGGACACCAGCACTCTTGCCTCACGACCAGGCCTCAAACAAAGAGGCACTAATTGTCTACACCTGCCCTTATAAAGGGGGGGAGCTACCGCTACCCTATGACAGGGTGGAGCTTAAGGTGGAAGCCCTCACATATATATCACACTATTTAATATTAACTGAACACTGTATGTGTGTTTTTCTTTTGCTTAGTTGTTACAGGTGGGATGGTGCTGAAGGTCCTGCCAACTCTGCTTCCCCCATCCATCTACAAGAGAAGAGGAAAGACTTGAGACCATCACTGCAAGATCTGTGTGAGAGTGACCTGTTAGTTACCTGTTTGTGTTTATTTACCTGGCTGTGCTAACCCTGTGCTGATGTAAAATTGTAAAACTGCAATAAATCCAAGTTAACATTGGCCTGTTTTGTATGGTGTGTGTCTGAATGATTATGGGAAATTATGCTAAATTACACAACAATAATAATTATTATATGATATGTTTTATATTAATATAATCATTTATTTAAAAATTAAAGTTTAAATTATTATTTAATCTAAAGGTAGCAGGGCAATGGGTAGGATATAACCCAGTGTATGGGTTATTTTAACCCAGCAATAGAGTCACTTTTACTCACGTTGGGTCAAATGAACAACCCAGCATTCTGGGTTAGTTATGAAAACCCAGCAGCAGTGTGGCTCGTCCCATAGATGATCAGCAGCTGGGATATGGTTGGGTTATTTTTTAACCATCAGTTTTTTGTGTGTAATTAAGAGATTGATAGGGGTTGGAGGGGTAATCATGTGTTCACGACAGGTGCGGAGCATCAGGGGGTGCTGGGAGGGCAGGTGTTCCTGGGTCCAGGATCCAAAGGGGCCGTCACTTGAGAAGTTTTTTTTTTTCCTTTAACGATCTGACCGCCCCTCGCTTCCTGCTCATCGCGAGGGGGTGCCTGTTGTAATGTATGTGTATGTGAATGGGCTGAGTGTCTGAGTCTGTCTGTTCAGTGCTGGCGTGGTGTACCGCGACCACCGTTCAGACCAGCAAGCCCCCGCCCCTCGCTTCTTGTATACATGGGTGAGGGCCTGCCTGCTCTGCGTGTATGTGTGGCGTGAGCCTGGTGTAACCATGGATGTATTATGTGAACTGGATGCTGGATCGAAAATGGCCGCCGCTGATTTCAGCTGGAGTTGGTCGCCTGCATGGATCTATCGTAAGAACTGGATACGGCGCCGCCCCTCAGCGACACGCCGATTTTTCCCAGTGGCCCACTCGTGGTATTGCAACAAAAAAATCCCCATGGGCCCAAAAGACAAGGAAGATGTTTTTTTTCTGATTGTAAGTAAATGCAATTCAAAGAGCTGTAATTTTCCTTAAACACACAGTATGGCTTACAAAAACAAACCACATGTGGCTGAGTTTATAACACCACCACCAGCATCCTGTGTAGATACAAATGTAGATCTGTGCAGCAAAGAAATTATGTTTAGGGTAAATATACTCTTCAATATTAAAAGGTAAGAGAATAAAGTCCTCATGATAACATGATCTTAGGTGTTCTGAGCTAATCTGTCATGTTTAACATTAATTTCTCATTAAAAATGCACAAAAAATACTTGATTGTAATTTATTGCCCATTGTGATTTACGCTCTACAGGTTCAACTCATATAATACATACATGGGTACACCACGGGCTCACGCCAGCCTGAACAGAGAGACTCAGCCACACATACACATACACATACACACAGGCAGGTCCCCACAGCTGAGCAGGAAGTGAGGGGCGGGGGAGCTGGCGGGCCAGCGGTGTGGTGGCGATACACCACGCTGGTCACGCCTGCCCGGACAGACAGAGAGACTCAGCCACACACGTACACATACAGTACAGGCATGCCCTGGCGCTGAACAGGAAGCAGAGGGGCGGGGGGATAGCTCGCGGTTAGACTGTAAGGGCAGATGTGACCACGCCGGCGGCCAACGGAGGGAGAGGGAGTCAGCCACGCGGCCATACACATACACAGGGCTATCACAGAGCAGGAAGCAGAGGGGCGGGGGGATAGCTCGCGGTTAGACTGTAAGGGCAGATGTGACCACGCCGGCGGCCAACGGAGGGAGAGGGAGTCAGCCACGCGGCCATACACATACACAGGGCTATCACAGAGCAGGAAGCAGAGGGGCGGGGGGATAGCTCGCGGTTAGACTGTAAGGGCAGATGTGACCACGCCGGCGGCCAACGGAGGGAGAGGGAGTCAGCCACGCGGCCATAACATACACAGGCTACGCTCACAGAGCAGGAAGCAGAGGGGCGGGGGGATAGCTCGCGGTTAGACTGTAAGGGCAGATGTGACCACGCCGGCGGCCAACGGAGGGAGAGGGAGTCAGCCACGCGGCCATACACATACACAGGGCTATCACAGAGCAGGAAGCAGAGGGGCGGGGGGATAGCTCGCGGTTAGACTGTAAGGGCAGATGTGACCACGCCGGCGGCCAACGGAGGGAGAGGGAGTCAGCCACGCGGCCATACACATACACAGGGCTATCACAGAGCAGGAAGCAGAGGGGCGGGGGGATAGCTCGCGGTTAGACTGTAAGGGCAGATGTGACCACGCCGGCGGCCAACGGAGGGAGAGGAGTCAGCCACGCGGCCATACACATACACAGGGCTATCACAGAGCAGGAAGCAGAGGGGCGGGGGGATAGCTCGCGGTTAGACTGTAAGGGCAGATGTGACCACGCCGGCGGCCAACGGAGGGAGAGGGAGTCAGCCACGCGGCCATACACATACACAGGGCTATCACAGAGCAGGAAGCAGAGGGCGGGGGGATAGCTCGCGGTTAGACTGTAAGGGCAGATGTGACCACGCCGGCGGCCAACGGAGGGAGAGGAGTCAGCCACGCGGCCATACACATACACAGGGCTATCACAGAGCAGGAAGCAGAGGGGCGGGGGGATAGCTCGCGGTTAGACTGTAAGGGCAGATGTGACCACGCCGGCGGCCAACGGAGGGAGAGGGAGTCAGCCACGCGGCCATACACATACACAGGGCTATCACAGAGCAGGAAGCAGAGGGGCGGGGGATAGCTCGCGGTTAGACTGTAAGGGCAGATGTGACCACGCCGGCGGCCAACGGAGGGAGAGGGAGTCAGCCACGCGGCCATACACACACAGGGCTATCACAGAGCAGGAAGCAGAGGGGCGGGGGATAGCTCGCGGTTAGACTGTAAGGGCAGATGTGACCACGCCGGCGGCCAACGGAGGGAGAGGGAGTCAGCCACGCGGCCATACACATACACAGGGCTATCACAGAGCAGGAAGCAGAGGGGCGGGGGGATAGCTCGCGGTTAGACTGTAAGGGCAGATGTGACCACGCCGGCGGCCAACGGAGGGAGAGGGAGTCAGCCACGCGGCCATACACATACACAGGGCTATCACAGAGCAGGAAGCAGAGGGGCGCGGGGGATAGCTCGCGGTTAGACTGTAAGGGCAGATGTGACCACGCCGGCGGCCAACGGAGGGAGAGGGAGTCAGCCACGCGGCCATACACATACACAGGGCTATCACAGAGCAGGAAGCAGAGGGGCGGGGGGATAGCTCGCGGTTAGACTGTAAGGGCAGATGTGACCACGCCGGCGGCCAACGGAGGGAGAGGGAGTCAGCCACGCGGCCATACACATACACAGGGCTATCACAGAGCAGGAAGCAGAGGGGCGGGGGGATAGCTCGCGGTTAGACTGTAAGGGCAGATGTGACCACGCCGGCGGCCAACGGAGGGAGAGGAGTCAGCCACGCGGCCATACACATACACAGGGCTATCACAGAGCAGGAAGCAGAGGGGCGGGGGGATAGCTCGCGGTTAGACTGTAAGGGCAGATGTGACCACGCCGGCGGCCAACGGAGGGAGAGGGAGTCAGCCACGCGGCCATACACATACACAGGGCTATCACAGAGCAGGAAGCAGAGGGGCGGGGGGATAGCTCGCGGTTAGACTGTAAGGGCAGATGTGACCACGCCGGCGGCCAACGGAGGGAGAGGGAGTCAGCCACGCGGCCATACACATACACAGGGCTATCACAGAGCAGGAAGCAGAGGGGCGGGGGGATAGCTCGCGGTTAGACTGTAAGGGCAGATGTGACCACGCCGGCGGCCAACGGAGGGAGAGGGAGTCAGCCACGCGGCCATACACATACACAGGGCTATCACAGAGCAGGAAGCAGAGGGGCGGGGGGATAGCTCGCGGTTAGACTGTAAGGGCAGATGTGACCACGCCGGCGGCCAACGGAGGGAGAGGGAGTCAGCCACGCGGCCATACACATACACAGGGCTATCACAGAGCAGGAAGCAGAGGGGCGGGGGATAGCTCGCGGTTAGACTGTAAGGGCAGATGTGACCACGCCGGCGGCCAACGGAGGGAGAGGGAGTCAGCCACGCGGCCATACACATACACAGGGCTATCACAGAGCAGGAAGCAGAGGGGCGGGGGGATAGCTCGCGGTTAGACTGTAAGGGCAGATGTGACCACGCCGGCGGCCAACGGAGGGAGAGGGAGTCAGCCACGCGGCCATACACATACACAGGGCTATCACAGAGCAGGAAGCAGAGGGGCGGGGGGATAGCTCGCGGTTAGACTGTAAGGGCAGATGTGACCACGCCGGCGGCCAACGGAGGGAGAGGGAGTCAGCCACGCGGCCATACACATACACAGGGCTATCACAGAGCAGGAAGCAGAGGGGCGGGGGGATAGCTCGCGGTTAGACTGTAAGGGCAGATGTGACCACGCCGGCGGCCAACGGAGGGAGAGAGAGTCAGCCACGCGGCCATACACATACACAGGGCTATCACAGAGCAGGAAGCAGAGGGGCGGGGGATAGCTCGCGGTTAGACTGTAAGGGCAGATGTGACCACGCCGGCGGCCAACGGAGGGAGAGGGAGTCAGCCACGCGGCCATACACATACACAGGGCTATCACAGAGCAGGAAGCAGAGGGGCGGGGGATAGCTCGCGGTTAGACTGTAAGGGCAGATGTGACCACGCCGGCGGCCAACGGAGGGAGAGGGAGTCAGCCACGCGGCCATACACATACACAGGGCTATCACAGAGCAGGAAGCAGAGGGGCGGGGGATAGCTCGCGGTTAGACTGTAAGGGCAGATGTGACCACGCCGGCGGCCACGGAGGGAGAGGAGTCAGCCACGCGGCCATACACATACACAGGGCTATCACAGAGCAGGAAGCAGAGGGGCGGGGGGATAGCTCGCGGTTAGACTGTAAGGGCAGATGTGACCACGCCGGCGGCCAACGGAGGGAGAGGGAGTCAGCCACGCGGCCATACACATACACAGGGCTATCACAGAGCAGGAAGCAGAGGGGCGGGGGGATAGCTCGCGGTTAGACTGTAAGGGCAGATGTGACCACGCCGGCGGCCAACGGAGGGAGAGGAGTCAGCCACGCGGCCATACACATACACAGGGCTATCACAGAGCAGGAAGCAGAGGGGCGGGGGGATAGCTCGCGGTTAGACTGTAAGGGCAGATGTGACCACGCCGGCGGCCAACGGAGGGAGAGGGAGTCAGCCACGCGGCCATACACATACACAGGGCTATCACAGAGCAGGAAGCAGAGGGGCGGGGGATAGCTCGCGGTTAGACTGTAAGGGCAGATGTGACCACGCCGGCGGCCAACGGAGGGAGAGGAGTCAGCCACGCGGCCATACACATACACAGGGCTATCACAGAGCAGGAAGCAGAGGGGCGGGGGGATAGCTCGCGGTTAGACTGTAAGGGCAGATGTGACCACGCCGGCGGCCAACGGAGGGAGAGGGAGTCAGCCACGCGGCCATACACATACACAGGGCTATCACAGAGCAGGAAGCAGAGGGGCGGGGGATAGCTCGCGGTTAGACTGTAAGGGCAGATGTGACCACGCCGGCGGCCAACGGAGGGAGAGGGAGTCAGCCACGCGGCCATACACATACACAGGGCTATCACAGAGCAGGAAGCAGAGGGGCGGGGGGATAGCTCGCGGTTAGACTGTAAGGGCAGATGTGACCACGCCGGCGGCCACGGAGGGAGAGGGAGTCAGCCACGCGGCCATACACATACACAGGGCTATCACAGAGCAGGAAGCAGAGGGGCGGGGGATAGCTCGCGGTTAGACTGTAAGGCAGATGTGACCACGCCGGCGGCCAACGGAGGGAGAGGGAGTCAGCCACGCGGCCATACACATACACAGGGCTATCACAGAGCAGGAAGCAGAGGGGCGGGGGGATAGCTCGCGGTTAGACTGTAAGGGCAGATGTGACCACGCCGGCGGCCAACGGAGGGAGAGGGAGTCAGCCACGCGGCCATACACATACACAGGGCTATCACAGAGCAGGAAGCAGAGGGGCGGGGGGATAGCTCGCGGTTAGACTGTAAGGGCAGATGTGACCACGCCGGCGGCCAACGGAGGGAGAGGGAGTCAGCCACGCGGCCATACACATACACAGGGCTATCACAGAGCAGGAAGCAGAGGGGCGGGGGGATAGCTCGCGGTTAGACTGTAAGGGCAGATGTGACCACGCCGGCGGCCAACGGAGGGAGAGGAGTCAGCCACGCGGCCATACACATACACAGGGCTATCACAGAGCAGGAAGCAGAGGGGCGGGGGGATAGCTCGCGGTTAGACTGTAAGGGCAGATGTGACCACGCCGGCGGCCACGGAGGGAGAGGGAGTCAGCCACGCGGCCATACACATACACAGGGCTATCACAGAGCAGGAAGCAGAGGGGCGGGGGATAGCTCGCGGTTAGACTGTAAGGGCAGATGTGACCACGCCGGCGGCCAACGGAGGGAGAGGGAGTCAGCCACGCGGCCATACACATACACAGGGCTATCACAGAGCAGGAAGCAGAGGGGCGGGGGGATAGCTCGCGGTTAGACTGTAAGGGCAGATGTGACCACGCCGGCGGCCACGGAGGGAGAGGGAGTCAGCCACGCGGCCATACACATACACAGGGCTATCACAGAGCAGGAAGCAGAGGGGCGGGGGGATAGCTCGCGGTTAGACTGTAAGGGCAGATGTGACCACGCCGGCGGCCAACGGAGGGAGAGGGAGTCAGCCACGCGGCCATACACATACACAGGGCTATCACAGAGCAGGAAGCAGAGGGGCGGGGGATAGCTCGCGGTTAGACTGTAAGGGCAGATGTGACCACGCCGGCGGCCAACGGAGGGAGAGGGAGTCAGCCACGCGGCCATACACATACACAGGGCTATCACAGAGCAGGAAGCAGAGGGGCGGGGGGATAGCTCGCGGTTAGACTGTAAGGGCAGATGTGACCACGCCGGCGGCCAACGGAGGGAGAGGGAGTCAGCCACGCGGCCATACACATACACAGGGCTATCACAGAGCAGGAAGCAGAGGGGCGGGGGGATAGCTCGCGGTTAGACTGTAAGGGCAGATGTGACCACGCCGGCGGCCAACGGAGGGAGAGGGAGTCAGCCACGCGGCCATACACATACACAGGGCTATCACAGAGCAGGAAGCAGAGGGGCGGGGGGATAGCTCGCGGTTAGACTGTAAGGGCAGATGTGACCACGCCGGCGGCCAACGGAGGGAGAGGGAGTCAGCCACGCGGCCATACACATACACAGGGCTATCACAGAGCAGGAAGCAGAGGGGCGGGGGATAGCTCGCGGTTAGACTGTAAGGGCAGATGTGACCACGCCGGCGGCCAACGGAGGGAGAGGGAGTCAGCCACGCGGCCATACACATACACAGGGCTATCACAGAGCAGGAAGCAGAGGGGCGGGGGGATAGCTCGCGGTTAGACTGTAAGGGCAGATGTGACCACGCCGGCGGCCAACGGAGGGAGAGGGAGTCAGCCACGCGGCCATACACATACACAGGGCTATCACAGAGCAGGAAGCAGAGGGGCGGGGGGATAGCTCGCGGTTAGACTGTAAGGGCAGATGTGACCACGCCGGCGGCCAACGGAGGGAGAGGGAGTCAGCCACGCGGCCATACACATACACAGGGCTATCACAGAGCAGGAAGCAGAGGGGCGGGGGGATAGCTCGCGGTTAGACTGTAAGGGCAGATGTGACCACGCCGGCGGCCAACGGAGGGAGAGGGAGTCAGCCACGCGGCCATACACATACACAGGGCTATCACAGAGCAGGAAGCAGAGGGGCGGGGGATAGCTCGCGGTTAGACTGTAAGGGCAGATGTGACCACGCCGGCGGCCAACGGAGGGAGAGGGAGTCAGCCACGCGGCCATACACATACACAGGGCTATCACAGAGCAGGAAGCAGAGGGGCGGGGGGATAGCTCGCGGTTAGACTGTAAGGGCAGATGTGACCACGCCGGCGGCCAACGGAGGGAGAGGGAGTCAGCCACGCGGCCATACACATACACAGGGCTATCACAGAGCAGGAAGCAGAGGGGCGGGGGGATAGCTCGCGGTTAGACTGTAAGGGCAGATGTGACCACGCCGGCGGCCAACGGAGGGAGAGGGAGTCAGCCACGCGGCCATACACATACACAGGGCTATCACAGAGCAGGAAGCAGAGGGGCGGGGGGATAGCTCGCGGTTAGACTGTAAGGGCAGATGTGACCACGCCGGCGGCCAACGGAGGGAGAGGGAGTCAGCCACGCGGCCATACACATACACAGGGCTATCACAGAGCAGGAAGCAGAGGGGCGGGGGGATAGCTCGCGGTTAGACTGTAAGGGCAGATGTGACCACGCCGGCGGCCAACGGAGGGAGAGGGAGTCAGCCACGCGGCCATACACATACACAGGGCTATCACAGAGCAGGAAGCAGAGGGGGGGGGATAGCTCGCGGTTAGACTGTAAGGGCAGATGTGACCACGCCGGCGGCCAACGGAGGGAGAGGGAGTCAGCCACGCGGCCATACACATACACAGGGCTATCACAGAGCAGGAAGCAGAGGGGCGGGGGGATAGCTCGCGGTTAGACTGTAAGGGCAGATGTGACCACGCCGGCGGCCAACGGAGGGAGAGGGAGTCAGCCACGCGGCCATACACATACACAGGGCTATCACAGAGCAGGAAGCAGAGGGGCGGGGGGATAGCTCGCGGTTAGACTGTAAGGGCAGATGTGACCACGCCGGCGGCCAACGGAGGGAGAGGGAGTCAGCCACGCGGCCATACACATACACAGGGCTATCACAGAGCAGGAAGCAGAGGGGCGGGGGATAGCTCGCGGTTAGACTGTAAGGGCAGATGTGACCACGCCGGCGGCCAACGGAGGGAGAGGGAGTCAGCCACGCGGCCATACACATACACAGGGCTATCACAGAGCAGGAAGCAGAGGGGCGGGGGGATAGCTCGCGGTTAGACTGTAAGGGCAGATGTGACCACGCCGGCGGCCAACGGAGGGAGAGGGAGTCAGCCACGCGGCCATACACATACACAGGGCTATCACAGAGCAGGAAGCAGAGGGGCGGGGGGATAGCTCGCGGTTAGACTGTAAGGGCAGATGTGACCACGCCGGCGGCCAACGGAGGGAGAGGGAGTCAGCCACGCGGCCATACACATACACAGGGCTATCACAGAGCAGGAAGCAGAGGGGCGGGGGGATAGCTCGCGGTTAGACTGTAAGGGCAGATGTGACCACGCCGGCGGCCAACGGAGGGAGAGGGAGTCAGCCACGCGGCCATACACATACACAGGGCTATCACAGAGCAGGAAGCAGAGGGGCGGGGGGATAGCTCGCGGTTAGACTGTAAGGGCAGATGTGACCACGCCGGCGGCCAACGGAGGGAGAGGGAGTCAGCCACGCGGCCATACACATACACAGGGCTATCACAGAGCAGGAAGCAGAGGGGCGGGGGGATAGCTCGCGGTTAGACTGTAAGGGCAGATGTGACCACGCCGGCGGCCAACGGAGGGAGAGGGAGTCAGCCACGCGGCCATACACATACACAGGGCTATCACAGAGCAGGAAGCAGAGGGGCGGGGGGATAGCTCGCGGTTAGACTGTAAGGGCAGATGTGACCACGCCGGCGGCCAACGGAGGGAGAGGGAGTCAGCCACGCGGCCATACACATACACAGGGCTATCACAGAGCAGGAAGCAGAGGGGCGGGGGGATAGCTCGCGGTTAGACTGTAAGGGCAGATGTGACCACGCCGGCGGCCAACGGAGGGAGAGGGAGTCAGCCACGCGGCCATACACATACACAGGGCTATCACAGAGCAGGAAGCAGAGGGGCGGGGGGATAGCTCGCGGTTAGACTGTAAGGGCAGATGTGACCACGCCGGCGGCCAACGGAGGGAGAGGGAGTCAGCCACGCGGCCATACACATACACAGGGCTATCACAGAGCAGGAAGCAGAGGGGCGGGGGGATAGCTCGCGGTTAGACTGTAAGGGCAGATGTGACCACGCCGGCGGCCAACGGAGGGAGAGGGAGTCAGCCACGCGGCCATACACATACACAGGGCTATCACAGAGCAGGAAGCAGAGGGGCGGGGGATAGCTCGCGGTTAGACTGTAAGGGCAGATGTGACCACGCCGGCGGCCAACGGAGGAGAGGGAGTCAGCCACGCGGCCATACACATACACAGGGCTATCACAGAGCAGGAAGCAGAGGGGCGGGGGGATAGCTCGCGGTTAGACTGTAAGGGCAGATGTGACCACGCCGGCGGCCAACGGAGGGAGAGGGAGTCAGCCACGCGGCCATACACATACACAGGGCTATCACAGAGCAGGAAGCAGAGGGGCGGGGGGATAGCTCGCGGTTAGACTGTAAGGGCAGATGTGACCACGCCGGCGGCCAACGGAGGGAGAGGGAGTCAGCCACGCGGCCATACACATACACAGGGCTATCACAGAGCAGGAAGCAGAGGGGCGGGGGGATAGCTCGCGGTTAGACTGTAAGGGCAGATGTGACCACGCCGGCGGCCAACGGAGGGAGAGGGAGTCAGCCACGCGGCCATACACATACACAGGGCTATCACAGAGCAGGAAGCAGAGGGGCGGGGGATAGCTCGCGGTTAGACTGTAAGGGCAGATGTGACCACGCCGGCGGCCAACGGAGGGAGAGGGAGTCAGCCACGCGGCCATACACATACACAGGGCTATCACAGAGCAGGAAGCAGAGGGGCGGGGGGATAGCTCGCGGTTAGACTGTAAGGGCAGATGTGACCACGCCGGCGGCCAACGGAGGGAGAGGGAGTCAGCCACGCGGCCATACACATACACAGGGCTATCACAGAGCAGGAAGCAGAGGGGCGGGGGGATAGCTCGCGGTTAGACTGTAAGGGCAGATGTGACCACGCCGGCGGCCAACGGAGGGAGAGGGAGTCAGCCACGCGGCCATACACATACACAGGGCTATCACAGAGCAGGAAGCAGAGGGGCGGGGGGATAGCTCGCGGTTAGACTGTAAGGGCAGATGTGACCACGCCGGCGGCCAACGGAGGGAGAGGAGTCAGCCACGCGGCCATACACATACACAGGGCTATCACAGAGCAGGAAGCAGAGGGGCGGGGGATAGCTCGCGGTTAGACTGTAAGGGCAGATGTGACCACGCCGGCGGCCAACGGAGGGAGAGGGAGTCAGCCACGCGGCCATACACATACACAGGGCTATCACAGAGCAGGAAGCAGAGGGGCGGGGGGATAGCTCGCGGTTAGACTGTAAGGGCAGATGTGACCACGCCGGCGGCCAACGGAGGGAGAGGGAGTCAGCCACGCGGCCATACACATACACAGGGCTATCACAGAGCAGGAAGCAGAGGGGCGGGGGATAGCTCGCGGTTAGACTGTAAGGGCAGATGTGACCACGCCGGCGGCCAACGGAGGAGAGGGAGTCAGCCACGCGGCCATACACATACACAGGGCTATCACAGAGCAGGAAGCAGAGGGGCGGGGGGATAGCTCGCGGTTAGACTGTAAGGGCAGATGTGACCACGCCGGCGGCCAACGGAGGGAGAGGGAGTCAGCCACGCGGCCATACACATACACAGGGCTATCACAGAGCAGGAAGCAGAGGGGCGGGGGGATAGCTCGCGGTTAGACTGTAAGGGCAGATGTGACCACGCCGGCGGCCAACGGAGGGAGAGGGAGTCAGCCACGCGGCCATACACATACACAGGGCTATCACAGAGCAGGAAGCAGAGGGGCGGGGGGATAGCTCGCGGTTAGACTGTAAGGGCAGATGTGACCACGCCGGCGGCCAACGGAGGGAGAGGGAGTCAGCCACGCGGCCATACACATACACAGGGCTATCACAGAGCAGGAAGCAGAGGGGCGGGGGGATAGCTCGCGGTTAGACTGTAAGGGCAGATGTGACCACGCCGGCGGCCAACGGAGGGAGAGGGAGTCAGCCACGCGGCCATACACATACACAGGGCTATCACAGAGCAGGAAGCAGAGGGGCGGGGGGATAGCTCGCGGTTAGACTGTAAGGGCAGATGTGACCACGCCGGCGGCCAACGGAGGGAGAGGGAGTCAGCCACGCGGCCATACACATACACAGGGCTATCACAGAGCAGGAAGCAGAGGGGCGGGGGGATAGCTCGCGGTTAGACTGTAAGGGCAGATGTGACCACGCCGGCGGCCAACGGAGGGAGAGGGAGTCAGCCACGCGGCCATACACATACACAGGGCTATCACAGAGCAGGAAGCAGAGGGCGGGGGGATAGCTCGCGGTTAGACTGTAAGGGCAGATGTGACCACGCCGGCGGCCAACGGAGGGAGAGGGAGTCAGCCACGCGGCCATACACATACACAGGGCTATCACAGAGCAGGAAGCAGAGGGGCGGGGGGATAGCTCGCGGTTAGACTGTAAGGGCAGATGTGACCACGCCGGCGGCCAACGGAGGGAGAGGGAGTCAGCCACGCGGCCATACACATACACAGGGCTATCACAGAGCAGGAAGCAGAGGGGCGGGGGGATAGCTCGCGGTTAGACTGTAAGGGCAGATGTGACCACGCCGGCGGCCAACGGAGGGAGAGGGAGTCAGCCACGCGGCCATACACATACACAGGGCTATCACAGAGCAGGAAGCAGAGGGGCGGGGGGATAGCTCGCGGTTAGACTGTAAGGGCAGATGTGACCACGCCGGCGGCCAACGGAGGGAGAGGGAGTCAGCCACGCGGCCATACACATACACAGGGCTATCACAGAGCAGGAAGCAGAGGGGCGGGGGATAGCTCGCGGTTAGACTGTAAGGGCAGATGTGACCACGCCGGCGGCCAACGGAGGGAGAGGGAGTCAGCCACGCGGCCATACACATACACAGGGCTATCACAGAGCAGGAAGCAGAGGGGCGGGGGGATAGCTCGCGGTTAGACTGTAAGGGCAGATGTGACCACGCCGGCGGCCAACGGAGGGAGAGGGAGTCAGCCACGCGGCCATACACATACACAGGGCTATCACAGAGCAGGAAGCAGAGGGGCGGGGGGATAGCTCGCGGTTAGACTGTAAGGGCAGATGTGACCACGCCGGCGGCCAACGGAGGGAGAGGGAGTCAGCCACGCGGCCATACACATACACAGGGCTATCACAGAGCAGGAAGCAGAGGGGCGGGGGGATAGCTCGCGGTTAGACTGTAAGGGCAGATGTGACCACGCCGGCGGCCAACGGAGGGAGAGGGAGTCAGCCACGCGGCCATACACATACACAGGGCTATCACAGAGCAGGAAGCAGAGGGGCGGGGGGATAGCTCGCGGTTAGACTGTAAGGGCAGATGTGACCACGCCGGCGGCCAACGGAGGGAGAGGGAGTCAGCCACGCGGCCATACACATACACAGGGCTATCACAGAGCAGGAAGCAGAGGGGCGGGGGGATAGCTCGCGGTTAGACTGTAAGGGCAGATGTGACCACGCCGGCGGCCAACGGAGGGAGAGGGAGTCAGCCACGCGGCCATACACATACACAGGGCTATCACAGAGCAGGAAGCAGAGGGGCGGGGGGATAGCTCGCGGTTAGACTGTAAGGGCAGATGTGACCACGCCGGCGGCCAACGGAGGGAGAGGGAGTCAGCCACGCGGCCATACACATACACAGGGCTATCACAGAGCAGGAAGCAGAGGGGCGGGGGGATAGCTCGCGGTTAGACTGTAAGGGCAGATGTGACCACGCCGGCGGCCAACGGAGGGAGAGGGAGTCAGCCACGCGGCCATACACATACACAGGGCTATCACAGAGCAGGAAGCAGAGGGGCGGGGGGATAGCTCGCGGTTAGACTGTAAGGGCAGATGTGACCACGCCGGCGGCCAACGGAGGGAGAGGGAGTCAGCCACGCGGCCATACACATACACAGGGCTATCACAGAGCAGGAAGCAGAGGGGCGGGGGATAGCTCGCGGTTAGACTGTAAGGGCAGATGTGACCACGCCGGCGGCCAACGGAGGGAGAGGGAGTCAGCCACGCGGCCATACACATACACAGGGCTATCACAGAGCAGGAAGCAGAGGGGCGGGGGGATAGCTCGCGGTTAGACTGTAAGGGCAGATGTGACCACGCCGGCGGCCAACGGAGGGAGAGGGAGTCAGCCACGCGGCCATACACATACACAGGGCTATCACAGAGCAGGAAGCAGAGGGGCGGGGGATAGCTCGCGGTTAGACTGTAAGGGCAGATGTGACCACGCCGGCGGCCAACGGAGGGAGAGGGAGTCAGCCACGCGGCCATACACATACACAGGGCTATCACAGAGCAGGAAGCAGAGGGGCGGGGGGATAGCTCGCGGTTAGACTGTAAGGGCAGATGTGACCACGCCGGCGGCCAACGGAGGGAGAGGGAGTCAGCCACGCGGCCATACACATACACAGGGCTATCACAGAGCAGGAAGCAGAGGGGCGGGGGGATAGCTCGCGGTTAGACTGTAAGGGCAGATGTGACCACGCCGGCGGCCAACGGAGGGAGAGGGAGTCAGCCACGCGGCCATACACATACACAGGGCTATCACAGAGCAGGAAGCAGAGGGGCGGGGGGATAGCTCGCGGTTAGACTGTAAGGGCAGATGTGACCACGCCGGCGGCCAACGGAGGGAGAGGGAGTCAGCCACGCGGCCATACACATACACAGGGCTATCACAGAGCAGGAAGCAGAGGGGCGGGGGATAGCTCGCGGTTAGACTGTAAGGGCAGATGTGACCACGCCGGCGGCCAACGGAGGGAGAGGGAGTCAGCCACGCGGCCATACACATACACAGGGCTATCACAGAGCAGGAAGCAGAGGGGCGGGGGGATAGCTCGCGGTTAGACTGTAAGGGCAGATGTGACCACGCCGGCGGCCAACGGAGGGAGAGGGAGTCAGCCACGCGGCCATACACATACACAGGGCTATCACAGAGCAGGAAGCAGAGGGGCGGGGGGATAGCTCGCGGTTAGACTGTAAGGGCAGATGTGACCACGCCGGCGGCCAACGGAGGGAGAGGGAGTCAGCCACGCGGCCATACACATACACAGGGCTATCACAGAGCAGGAAGCAGAGGGGCGGGGGGATAGCTCGCGGTTAGACTGTAAGGGCAGATGTGACCACGCCGGCGGCCAACGGAGGGAGAGGGAGTCAGCCACGCGGCCATACACATACACAGGGCTATCACAGAGCAGGAAGCAGAGGGGGGGGGGATAGCTCGCGGTTAGACTGTAAGGGCAGATGTGACCACGCCGGCGGCCAACGGAGGGAGAGGGAGTCAGCCACGCGGCCATACACATACACAGGGCTATCACAGAGCAGGAAGCAGAGGGGCGGGGGGATAGCTCGCGGTTAGACTGTAAGGGCAGATGTGACCACGCCGGCGGCCAACGGAGGGAGAGGGAGTCAGCCACGCGGCCATACACATACACAGGGCTATCACAGAGCAGGAAGCAGAGGGGCGGGGGGATAGCTCGCGGTTAGACTGTAAGGGCAGATGTGACCACGCCGGCGGCCAACGGAGGGAGAGGGAGTCAGCCACGCGGCCATACACATACACAGGGCTATCACAGAGCAGGAAGCAGAGGGGCGGGGGATAGCTCGCGGTTAGACTGTAAGGGCAGATGTGACCACGCCGGCGGCCAACGGAGGGAGAGGGAGTCAGCCACGCGGCCATACACATACACAGGGCTATCACAGAGCAGGAAGCAGAGGGGGGGGGATAGCTCGCGGTTAGACTGTAAGGGCAGATGTGACCACGCCGGCGGCCAACGGAGGGAGAGGGAGTCAGCCACGCGGCCATACACATACACAGGGCTATCACAGAGCAGGAAGCAGAGGGGCGGGGGGATAGCTCGCGGTTAGACTGTAAGGGCAGATGTGACCACGCCGGCGGCCAACGGAGGGAGAGGGAGTCAGCCACGCGGCCATACACATACACAGGGCTATCACAGAGCAGGAAGCAGAGGGGCGGGGGGATAGCTCGCGGTTAGACTGTAAGGGCAGATGTGACCACGCCGGCGGCCAACGGAGGGAGAGGGAGTCAGCCACGCGGCCATACACATACACAGGGCTATCACAGAGCAGGAAGCAGAGGGGCGGGGGGATAGCTCGCGGTTAGACTGTAAGGGCAGATGTGACCACGCCGGCGGCCAACGGAGGGAGAGGGAGTCAGCCACGCGGCCATACACATACACAGGGCTATCACAGAGCAGGAAGCAGAGGGGCGGGGGGATAGCTCGCGGTTAGACTGTAAGGGCAGATGTGACCACGCCGGCGGCCAACGGAGGGAGAGGGAGTCAGCCACGCGGCCATACACATACACAGGGCTATCACAGAGCAGGAAGCAGAGGGGCGGGGGGATAGCTCGCGGTTAGACTGTAAGGGCAGATGTGACCACGCCGGCGGCCAACGGAGGGAGAGGGAGTCAGCCACGCGGCCATACACATACACAGGGCTATCACAGAGCAGGAAGCAGAGGGGCGGGGGGATAGCTCGCGGTTAGACTGTAAGGGCAGATGTGACCACGCCGGCGGCCAACGGAGGGAGAGGGAGTCAGCCACGCGGCCATACACATACACAGGGCTATCACAGAGCAGGAAGCAGAGGGGCGGGGGGATAGCTCGCGGTTAGACTGTAAGGGCAGATGTGACCACGCCGGCGGCCAACGGAGGGAGAGGGAGTCAGCCACGCGGCCATACACATACACAGGGCTATCACAGAGCAGGAAGCAGAGGGGCGGGGGGATAGCTCGCGGTTAGACTGTAAGGGCAGATGTGACCACGCCGGCGGCCAACGGAGGGAGAGGGAGTCAGCCACGCGGCCATACACATACACAGGGCTATCACAGAGCAGGAAGCAGAGGGGCGGGGGGATAGCTCGCGGTTAGACTGTAAGGGCAGATGTGACCACGCCGGCGGCCAACGGAGGGAGAGGGAGTCAGCCACGCGGCCATACACATACACAGGGCTATCACAGAGCAGGAAGCAGAGGGGCGGGGGATAGCTCGCGGTTAGACTGTAAGGGCAGATGTGACCACGCCGGCGGCCAACGGAGGGAGAGGGAGTCAGCCACGCGGCCATACACATACACAGGGCTATCACAGAGCAGGAAGCAGAGGGGCGGGGGGATAGCTCGCGGTTAGACTGTAAGGGCAGATGTGACCACGCCGGCGGCCAACGGAGGGAGAGGGAGTCAGCCACGCGGCCATACACATACACAGGGCTATCACAGAGCAGGAAGCAGAGGGGCGGGGGGATAGCTCGCGGTTAGACTGTAAGGGCAGATGTGACCACGCCGGCGGCCAACGGAGGGAGAGGGAGTCAGCCACGCGGCCATACACATACACAGGGCTATCACAGAGCAGGAAGCAGAGGGGCGGGGGGATAGCTCGCGGTTAGACTGTAAGGGCAGATGTGACCACGCCGGCGGCCAACGGAGGGAGAGGGAGTCAGCCACGCGGCCATACACATACACAGGGCTATCACAGAGCAGGAAGCAGAGGGGCGGGGGGATAGCTCGCGGTTAGACTGTAAGGGCAGATGTGACCACGCCGGCGGCCAACGGAGGGAGAGGGAGTCAGCCACGCGGCCATACACATACACAGGGCTATCACAGAGCAGGAAGCAGAGGGGCGGGGGATAGCTCGCGGTTAGACTGTAAGGGCAGATGTGACCACGCCGGCGGCCAACGGAGGGAGAGGGAGTCAGCCACGCGGCCATACACATACACAGGGCTATCACAGAGCAGGAAGCAGAGGGGCGGGGGGATAGCTCGCGGTTAGACTGTAAGGGCAGATGTGACCACGCCGGCGGCCAACGGAGGGAGAGGGAGTCAGCCACGCGGCCATACACATACACAGGGCTATCACAGAGCAGGAAGCAGAGGGGCGGGGGGATAGCTCGCGGTTAGACTGTAAGGGCAGATGTGACCACGCCGGCGGCCAACGGAGGGAGAGGGAGTCAGCCACGCGGCCATACACATACACAGGGCTATCACAGAGCAGGAAGCAGAGGGGCGGGGGGATAGCTCGCGGTTAGACTGTAAGGGCAGATGTGACCACGCCGGCGGCCAACGGAGGGAGAGGGAGTCAGCCACGCGGCCATACACATACACAGGGCTATCACAGAGCAGGAAGCAGAGGGGCGGGGGGATAGCTCGCGGTTAGACTGTAAGGGCAGATGTGACCACGCCGGCGGCCAACGGAGGGAGAGGGAGTCAGCCACGCGGCCATACACATACACAGGGCTATCACAGAGCAGGAAGCAGAGGGGCGGGGGGATAGCTCGCGGTTAGACTGTAAGGGCAGATGTGACCACGCCGGCGGCCAACGGAGGGAGAGGAGTCAGCCACGCGGCCATACACATACACAGGGCTATCACAGAGCAGGAAGCAGAGGGGCGGGGGGATAGCTCGCGGTTAGACTGTAAGGGCAGATGTGACCACGCCGGCGGCCAACGGAGGGAGAGGGAGTCAGCCACGCGGCCATACACATACACAGGGCTATCACAGAGCAGGAAGCAGAGGGGCGGGGGGATAGCTCGCGGTTAGACTGTAAGGGCAGATGTGACCACGCCGGCGGCCAACGGAGGGAGAGGAGTCAGCCACGCGGCCATACACATACACAGGGCTATCACAGAGCAGGAAGCAGAGGGGCGGGGGGATAGCTCGCGGTTAGACTGTAAGGGCAGATGTGACCACGCCGGCGGCCAACGGAGGGAGAGGGAGTCAGCCACGCGGCCATACACATACACAGGGCTATCACAGAGCAGGAAGCAGAGGGGCGGGGGGATAGCTCGCGGTTAGACTGTAAGGGCAGATGTGACCACGCCGGCGGCCAACGGAGGGAGAGGGAGTCAGCCACGCGGCCATACACATACACAGGGCTATCACAGAGCAGGAAGCAGAGGGGCGGGGGATAGCTCGCGGTTAGACTGTAAGGGCAGATGTGACCACGCCGGCGGCCAACGGAGGGAGAGGGAGTCAGCCACGCGGCCATACACATACACAGGGCTATCACAGAGCAGGAAGCAGAGGGGCGGGGGGATAGCTCGCGGTTAGACTGTAAGGGCAGATGTGACCACGCCGGCGGCCAACGGAGGGAGAGGGAGTCAGCCACGCGGCCATACACATACACAGGGCTATCACAGAGCAGGAAGCAGAGGGGCGGGGGGATAGCTCGCGGTTAGACTGTAAGGGCAGATGTGACCACGCCGGCGGCCAACGGAGGGAGAGGGAGTCAGCCACGCGGCCATACACATACACAGGGCTATCACAGAGCAGGAAGCAGAGGGGCGGGGGGATAGCTCGCGGTTAGACTGTAAGGGCAGATGTGACCACGCCGGCGGCCAACGGAGGGAGAGGAGTCAGCCACGCGGCCATACACATACACAGGGCTATCACAGAGCAGGAAGCAGAGGGGCGGGGGGATAGCTCGCGGTTAGACTGTAAGGGCAGATGTGACCACGCCGGCGGCCAACGGAGGGAGAGGGAGTCAGCCACGCGGCCATACACATACACAGGGCTATCACAGAGCAGGAAGCAGAGGGGCGGGGGGATAGCTCGCGGTTAGACTGTAAGGGCAGATGTGACCACGCCGGCGGCCAACGGAGGGAGAGGGAGTCAGCCACGCGGCCATACACATACACAGGGCTATCACAGAGCAGGAAGCAGAGGGGCGGGGGGATAGCTCGCGGTTAGACTGTAAGGGCAGATGTGACCACGCCGGCGGCCAACGGAGGGAGAGGGAGTCAGCCACGCGGCCATACACATACACAGGGCTATCACAGAGCAGGAAGCAGAGGGGCGGGGGGATAGCTCGCGGTTAGACTGTAAGGGCAGATGTGACCACGCCGGCGGCCAACGGAGGGAGAGGGAGTCAGCCACGCGGCCATACACATACACAGGGCTATCACAGAGCAGGAAGCAGAGGGGCGGGGGGATAGCTCGCGGTTAGACTGTAAGGGCAGATGTGACCACGCCGGCGGCCAACGGAGGGAGAGGGAGTCAGCCACGCGGCCATACACATACACAGGGCTATCACAGAGCAGGAAGCAGAGGGGCGGGGGATAGCTCGCGGTTAGACTGTAAGGGCAGATGTGACCACGCCGGCGGCCAACGGAGGGAGAGGGAGTCAGCCACGCGGCCATACACATACACAGGGCTATCACAGAGCAGGAAGCAGAGGGGCGGGGGGATAGCTCGCGGTTAGACTGTAAGGGCAGATGTGACCACGCCGGCGGCCAACGGAGGGAGAGGGAGTCAGCCACGCGGCCATACACATACACAGGGCTATCACAGAGCAGGAAGCAGAGGGGCGGGGGATAGCTCGCGGTTAGACTGTAAGGGCAGATGTGACCACGCCGGCGGCCAACGGAGGGAGAGGGAGTCAGCCACGCGGCCATACACATACACAGGGCTATCACAGAGCAGGAAGCAGAGGGGCGGGGGGATAGCTCGCGGTTAGACTGTAAGGGCAGATGTGACCACGCCGGCGGCCAACGGAGGGAGAGGGAGTCAGCCACGCGGCCATACACATACACAGGGCTATCACAGAGCAGGAAGCAGAGGGGCGGGGGGATAGCTCGCGGTTAGACTGTAAGGGCAGATGTGACCACGCCGGCGGCCAACGGAGGGAGAGGGAGTCAGCCACGCGGCCATACACATACACAGGGCTATCACAGAGCAGGAAGCAGAGGGGCGGGGGGATAGCTCGCGGTTAGACTGTAAGGGCAGATGTGACCACGCCGGCGGCCAACGGAGGGAGAGGGAGTCAGCCACGCGGCCATACACATACACAGGGCTATCACAGAGCAGGAAGCAGAGGGGCGGGGGGATAGCTCGCGGTTAGACTGTAAGGGCAGATGTGACCACGCCGGCGGCCAACGGAGGGAGAGGGAGTCAGCCACGCGGCCATACACATACACAGGGCTATCACAGAGCAGGAAGCAGAGGGGCGGGGGATAGCTCGCGGTTAGACTGTAAGGGCAGATGTGACCACGCCGGCGGCCAACGGAGGGAGAGGAGTCAGCCACGCGGCCATACACATACACAGGGCTATCACAGAGCAGGAAGCAGAGGGGCGGGGGGATAGCTCGCGGTTAGACTGTAAGGGCAGATGTGACCACGCCGGCGGCCAACGGAGGGAGAGGGAGTCAGCCACGCGGCCATACACATACACAGGGCTATCACAGAGCAGGAAGCAGAGGGGCGGGGGATAGCTCGCGGTTAGACTGTAAGGGCAGATGTGACCACGCCGGCGGCCAACGGAGGGAGAGGGAGTCAGCCACGCGGCCATACACATACACAGGGCTATCACAGAGCAGGAAGCAGAGGGGCGGGGGGATAGCTCGCGGTTAGACTGTAAGGGCAGATGTGACCACGCCGGCGGCCAACGGAGGGAGAGGGAGTCAGCCACGCGGCCATACACATACACAGGGCTATCACAGAGCAGGAAGCAGAGGGGCGGGGGGATAGCTCGCGGTTAGACTGTAAGGGCAGATGTGACCACGCCGGCGGCCAACGGAGGGAGAGGGAGTCAGCCACGCGGCCATACACATACACAGGGCTATCACAGAGCAGGAAGCAGAGGGGCGGGGGGATAGCTCGCGGTTAGACTGTAAGGGCAGATGTGACCACGCCGGCGGCCAACGGAGGGAGAGGGAGTCAGCCACGCGGCCATACACATACACAGGGCTATCACAGAGCAGGAAGCAGAGGGGCGGGGGGATAGCTCGCGGTTAGACTGTAAGGGCAGATGTGACCACGCCGGCGGCCAACGGAGGGAGAGGGAGTCAGCCACGCGGCCATACACATACACAGGGCTATCACAGAGCAGGAAGCAGAGGGGCGGGGGGATAGCTCGCGGTTAGACTGTAAGGGCAGATGTGACCACGCCGGCGGCCAACGGAGGGAGAGGGAGTCAGCCACGCGGCCATACACATACACAGGGCTATCACAGAGCAGGAAGCAGAGGGGCGGGGGGATAGCTCGCGGTTAGACTGTAAGGGCAGATGTGACCACGCCGGCGGCCAACGGAGGGAGAGGGAGTCAGCCACGCGGCCATACACATACACAGGGCTATCACAGAGCAGGAAGCAGAGGGGCGGGGGGATAGCTCGCGGTTAGACTGTAAGGGCAGATGTGACCACGCCGGCGGCCAACGGAGGGAGAGGGAGTCAGCCACGCGGCCATACACATACACAGGGCTATCACAGAGCAGGAAGCAGAGGGGCGGGGGGATAGCTCGCGGTTAGACTGTAAGGGCAGATGTGACCACGCCGGCGGCCAACGGAGGGAGAGGGAGTCAGCCACGCGGCCATACACATACACAGGGCTATCACAGAGCAGGAAGCAGAGGGGCGGGGGGATAGCTCGCGGTTAGACTGTAAGGGCAGATGTGACCACGCCGGCGGCCAACGGAGGGAGAGGGAGTCAGCCACGCGGCCATACACATACACAGGGCTATCACAGAGCAGGAAGCAGAGGGGCGGGGGGATAGCTCGCGGTTAGACTGTAAGGGCAGATGTGACCACGCCGGCGGCCAACGGAGGGAGAGGGAGTCAGCCACGCGGCCATACACATACACAGGGCTATCACAGAGCAGGAAGCAGAGGGGCGGGGGGATAGCTCGCGGTTAGACTGTAAGGGCAGATGTGACCACGCCGGCGGCCAACGGAGGGAGAGGGAGTCAGCCACGCGGCCATACACATACACAGGGCTATCACAGAGCAGGAAGCAGAGGGGCGGGGGGATAGCTCGCGGTTAGACTGTAAGGGCAGATGTGACCACGCCGGCGGCCAACGGAGGGAGAGGGAGTCAGCCACGCGGCCATACACATACACAGGGCTATCACAGAGCAGGAAGCAGAGGGGCGGGGGGATAGCTCGCGGTTAGACTGTAAGGGCAGATGTGACCACGCCGGCGGCCAACGGAGGGAGAGGGAGTCAGCCACGCGGCCATACACATACACAGGGCTATCACAGAGCAGGAAGCAGAGGGGCGGGGGGATAGCTCGCGGTTAGACTGTAAGGGCAGATGTGACCACGCCGGCGGCCAACGGAGGGAGAGGGAGTCAGCCACGCGGCCATACACATACACAGGGCTATCACAGAGCAGGAAGCAGAGGGGCGGGGGGATAGCTCGCGGTTAGACTGTAAGGGCAGATGTGACCACGCCGGCGGCCAACGGAGGGAGAGGGAGTCAGCCACGCGGCCATACACATACACAGGGCTATCACAGAGCAGGAAGCAGAGGGGCGGGGGGATAGCTCGCGGTTAGACTGTAAGGGCAGATGTGACCACGCCGGCGGCCAACGGAGGGAGAGGGAGTCAGCCACGCGGCCATACACATACACAGGGCTATCACAGAGCAGGAAGCAGAGGGGCGGGGGGATAGCTCGCGGTTAGACTGTAAGGGCAGATGTGACCACGCCGGCGGCCAACGGAGGGAGAGGGAGTCAGCCACGCGGCCATACACATACACAGGGCTATCACAGAGCAGGAAGCAGAGGGGCGGGGGGATAGCTCGCGGTTAGACTGTAAGGGCAGATGTGACCACGCCGGCGGCCAACGGAGGGAGAGGGAGTCAGCCACGCGGCCATACACATACACAGGGCTATCACAGAGCAGGAAGCAGAGGGGCGGGGGGATAGCTCGCGGTTAGACTGTAAGGGCAGATGTGACCACGCCGGCGGCCAACGGAGGGAGAGGGAGTCAGCCACGCGGCCATACACATACACAGGGCTATCACAGAGCAGGAAGCAGAGGGGCGGGGGGATAGCTCGCGGTTAGACTGTAAGGGCAGATGTGACCACGCCGGCGGCCAACGGAGGGAGAGGGAGTCAGCCACGCGGCCATACACATACACAGGGCTATCACAGAGCAGGAAGCAGAGGGGCGGGGGGATAGCTCGCGGTTAGACTGTAAGGGCAGATGTGACCACGCCGGCGGCCAACGGAGGGAGAGGGAGTCAGCCACGCGGCCATACACATACACAGGGCTATCACAGAGCAGGAAGCAGAGGGGCGGGGGGATAGCTCGCGGTTAGACTGTAAGGGCAGATGTGACCACGCCGGCGGCCAACGGAGGGAGAGGGAGTCAGCCACGCGGCCATACACATACACAGGGCTATCACAGAGCAGGAAGCAGAGGGGCGGGGGATAGCTCGCGGTTAGACTGTAAGGGCAGATGTGACCACGCCGGCGGCCAACGGAGGGAGAGGGAGTCAGCCACGCGGCCATACACATACACAGGGCTATCACAGAGCAGGAAGCAGAGGGGCGGGGGGATAGCTCGCGGTTAGACTGTAAGGGCAGATGTGACCACGCCGGCGGCCAACGGAGGGAGAGGGAGTCAGCCACGCGGCCATACACATACACAGGGCTATCACAGAGCAGGAAGCAGAGGGGCGGGGGGATAGCTCGCGGTTAGACTGTAAGGGCAGATGTGACCACGCCGGCGGCCAACGGAGGGAGAGGGAGTCAGCCACGCGGCCATACACATACACAGGGCTATCACAGAGCAGGAAGCAGAGGGGCGGGGGGATAGCTCGCGGTTAGACTGTAAGGGCAGATGTGACCACGCCGGCGGCCAACGGAGGGAGAGGGAGTCAGCCACGCGGCCATACACATACACAGGGCTATCACAGAGCAGGAAGCAGAGGGGCGGGGGGATAGCTCGCGGTTAGACTGTAAGGGCAGATGTGACCACGCCGGCGGCCAACGGAGGGAGAGGGAGTCAGCCACGCGGCCATACACATACACAGGGCTATCACAGAGCAGGAAGCAGAGGGGCGGGGGGATAGCTCGCGGTTAGACTGTAAGGGCAGATGTGACCACGCCGGCGGCCAACGGAGGGAGAGGGAGTCAGCCACGCGGCCATACACATACACAGGGCTATCACAGAGCAGGAAGCAGAGGGGCGGGGGATAGCTCGCGGTTAGACTGTAAGGGCAGATGTGACCACGCCGGCGGCCAACGGAGGGAGAGGGAGTCAGCCACGCGGCCATACACATACACAGGGCTATCACAGAGCAGGAAGCAGAGGGGCGGGGGGATAGCTCGCGGTTAGACTGTAAGGGCAGATGTGACCACGCCGGCGGCCAACGGAGGGAGAGGAGTCAGCCACGCGGCCATACACATACACAGGGCTATCACAGAGCAGGAAGCAGAGGGGCGGGGGGATAGCTCGCGGTTAGACTGTAAGGGCAGATGTGACCACGCCGGCGGCCAACGGAGGGAGAGGGAGTCAGCCACGCGGCCATACACATACACAGGGCTATCACAGAGCAGGAAGCAGAGGGGCGGGGGGATAGCTCGCGGTTAGACTGTAAGGGCAGATGTGACCACGCCGGCGGCCAACGGAGGGAGAGGGAGTCAGCCACGCGGCCATACACATACACAGGGCTATCACAGAGCAGGAAGCAGAGGGGCGGGGGGATAGCTCGCGGTTAGACTGTAAGGGCAGATGTGACCACGCCGGCGGCCAACGGGGGAGAGGGAGTCAGCCACGCGGCCATACACATACACAGGGCTATCACAGAGCAGGAAGCAGAGGGGCGGGGGGATAGCTCGCGGTTAGACTGTAAGGGCAGATGTGACCACGCCGGCGGCCAACGGAGGGAGAGGGAGTCAGCCACGCGGCCATACACATACACAGGGCTATCACAGAGCAGGAAGCAGAGGGGCGGGGGGATAGCTCGCGGTTAGACTGTAAGGGCAGATGTGACCACGCCGGCGGCCAACGGAGGGAGAGGGTCAGCCACGCGGCCATACACATACACAGGGCTATCACAGAGCAGGAAGCAGAGGGGCGGGGGATAGCTCGCGGTTAGACTGTAAGGGCAGATGTGACCACGCCGGCGGCCAGCGGAGGGAGAGGGAGTCAGCCACGCGGCCATACACATACACAGGGCTATCACAGAGCAGGAAGCAGAGGGGCGGGGGGATAGCTCGCGGTTAGACTGTAAGGGCAGATGTGACCACGCCGGCGGCCAACGGAGGGAGAGGGAGTCAGCCACGCGGCCATACACATACACAGGGCTATCACAGAGCAGGAAGCAGAGGGGCGGGGGGATAGCTCGCGGTTAGACTGTAAGGGCAGATGTGACCACGCCGGCGGCCAACGGAGGGAGAGGGAGTCAGCCACGCGGCCATACACATACACAGGGCTATCACAGAGCAGGAAGCAGAGGGGCGGGGGGATAGCTCGCGGTTAGACTGTAAGGGCAGATGTGACCACGCCGGCGGCCAACGGAGGGAGAGGGAGTCAGCCACGCGGCCATACACATACACAGGGCTATCACAGAGGAGGAAGCAGAGGGGCGGGGGGATAGCTCGCGGTTAGACTGTAAGGGCAGATGTGACCACGCCGGCGGCCAACGGAGGGAGAGGGAGTCAGCCACGCGGCCATACACATACACAGGGCTATCACAGAGCAGGAAGCAGAGGGGCGGGGGGATAGCTCGCGGTTAGACTGTAAGGGCAGATGTGACCACGCCGGCGGCCAACGGAGGGAGAGGGAGTCAGCCACGCGGCCATACACATACACAGGGCTATCACAGAGCAGGAAGCAGAGGGGCGGGGGGATAGCTCGCGGTTAGACTGTAAGGGCAGATGTGACCACGCCGGCGGCCAACGGAGGGAGAGGGAGTCAGCCACGCGGCCATACACATACACAGGGCTATCACAGAGCAGGAAGCAGAGGGGCGGGGGATAGCTCGCGGTTAGACTGTAAGGGCAGATGTGACCACGCCGGCGGCCAACGGAGGGAGAGGGAGTCAGCCACGCGGCCATACACATACACAGGGCTATCACAGAGCAGGAAGCAGAGGGGCGGGGGGATAGCTCGCGGTTAGACTGTAAGGGCAGATGTGACCACGCCGGCGGCCAACGGAGGGAGAGGGAGTCAGCCACGCGGCCATACACATACACAGGGCTATCACAGAGCAGGAAGCAGAGGGGCGGGGGGATAGCTCGCGGTTAGACTGTAAGGGCAGATGTGACCACGCCGGCGGCCAACGGAGGGAGAGGGAGTCAGCCACGCGGCCATACACATACACAGGGCTATCACAGAGCAGGAAGCAGAGGGGCGGGGGGATAGCTCGCGGTTAGACTGTAAGGGCAGATGTGACCACGCCGGCGGCCAACGGAGGGAGAGGGAGTCAGCCACGCGGCCATACACATACACAGGGCTATCACAGAGCAGGAAGCAGAGGGGCGGGGGGATAGCTCGCGGTTAGACTGTAAGGGCAGATGTGACCACGCCGGCGGCCAACGGAGGGAGAGGGAGTCAGCCACGCGGCCATACACATACACAGGGCTATCACAGAGCAGGAAGCAGAGGGGCGGGGGGATAGCTCGCGGTTAGACTGTAAGGGCAGATGTGACCACGCCGGCGGCCAACGGAGGGAGAGGGAGTCAGCCACGCGGCCATACACATACACAGGGCTATCACAGAGCAGGAAGCAGAGGGGCGGGGGGATAGCTCGCGGTTAGACTGTAAGGGCAGATGTGACCACGCCGGCGGCCAACGGAGGGAGAGGGAGTCAGCCACGCGGCCATACACATACACAGGGCTATCACAGAGCAGGAAGCAGAGGGGCGGGGGGATAGCTCGCGGTTAGACTGTAAGGGCAGATGTGACCACGCCGGCGGCCAACGGAGGGAGAGGGAGTCAGCCACGCGGCCATACACATACACAGGGCTATCACAGAGCAGGAAGCAGAGGGGCGGGGGGATAGCTCGCGGTTAGACTGTAAGGGCAGATGTGACCACGCCGGCGGCCAACGGAGGGAGAGGGAGTCAGCCACGCGGCCATACACATACACAGGGCTATCACAGAGCAGGAAGCAGAGGGGCGGGGGATAGCTCGCGGTTAGACTGTAAGGGCAGATGTGACCACGCCGGCGGCCAACGGAGGGAGAGGGAGTCAGCCACGCGGCCATACACATACACAGGGCTATCACAGAGCAGGAAGCAGAGGGGCGGGGGGATAGCTCGCGGTTAGACTGTAAGGGCAGATGTGACCACGCCGGCGGCCAACGGAGGGAGAGGGAGTCAGCCACGCGGCCATACACATACACAGGGCTATCACAGAGCAGGAAGCAGAGGGGCGGGGGGATAGCTCGCGGTTAGACTGTAAGGGCAGATGTGACCACGCCGGCGGCCAACGGAGGGAGAGGAGTCAGCCACGCGGCCATACACATACACAGGGCTATCACAGAGCAGGAAGCAGAGGGGCGGGGGGATAGCTCGCGGTTAGACTGTAAGGGCAGATGTGACCACGCCGGCGGCCAACGGAGGGAGAGGGAGTCAGCCACGCGGCCATACACATACACAGGGCTATCACAGAGCAGGAAGCAGAGGGGCGGGGGGATAGCTCGCGGTTAGACTGTAAGGGCAGATGTGACCACGCCGGCGGCCAACGGAGGGAGAGGGAGTCAGCCACGCGGCCATACACATACACAGGGCTATCACAGAGCAGGAAGCAGAGGGGCGGGGGGATAGCTCGCGGTTAGACTGTAAGGGCAGATGTGACCACGCCGGCGGCCAACGGAGGGAGAGGGAGTCAGCCACGCGGCCATACACATACACAGGGCTATCACAGAGCAGGAAGCAGAGGGGCGGGGGGATAGCTCGCGGTTAGACTGTAAGGGCAGATGTGACCACGCCGGCGGCCAACGGAGGGAGAGGGAGTCAGCCACGCGGCCATACACATACACAGGGCTATCACAGAGCAGGAAGCAGAGGGGCGGGGGGATAGCTCGCGGTTAGACTGTAAGGGCAGATGTGACCACGCCGGCGGCCAACGGAGGGAGAGGGAGTCAGCCACGCGGCCATACACATACACAGGGCTATCACAGAGCAGGAAGCAGAGGGGCGGGGGGATAGCTCGCGGTTAGACTGTAAGGGCAGATGTGACCACGCCGGCGGCCAACGGAGGGAGAGGGAGTCAGCCACGCGGCCATACACATACACAGGGCTATCACAGAGCAGGAAGCAGAGGGGCGGGGGGATAGCTCGCGGTTAGACTGTAAGGGCAGATGTGACCACGCCGGCGGCCAACGGAGGGAGAGGGAGTCAGCCACGCGGCCATACACATACACAGGGCTATCACAGAGCAGGAAGCAGAGGGGCGGGGGGATAGCTCGCGGTTAGACTGTAAGGGCAGATGTGACCACGCCGGCGGCCAACGGAGGGAGAGGGAGTCAGCCACGCGGCCATACACATACACAGGGCTATCACAGAGCAGGAAGCAGAGGGGCGGGGGGATAGCTCGCGGTTAGACTGTAAGGGCAGATGTGACCACGCCGGCGGCCAACGGAGGGAGAGGGAGTCAGCCACGCGGCCATACACATACACAGGGCTATCACAGAGCAGGAAGCAGAGGGGCGGGGGATAGCTCGCGGTTAGACTGTAAGGGCAGATGTGACCACGCCGGCGGCCAACGGAGGGAGAGGGAGTCAGCCACGCGGCCATACACATACACAGGGCTATCACAGAGCAGGAAGCAGAGGGGCGGGGGGATAGCTCGCGGTTAGACTGTAAGGGCAGATGTGACCACGCCGGCGGCCAACGGAGGGAGAGGGAGTCAGCCACGCGGCCATACACATACACAGGGCTATCACAGAGCAGGAAGCAGAGGGGCGGGGGGATAGCTCGCGGTTAGACTGTAAGGGCAGATGTGACCACGCCGGCGGCCAACGGAGGGAGAGGAGTCAGCCACGCGGCCATACACATACACAGGGCTATCACAGAGCAGGAAGCAGAGGGGCGGGGGGATAGCTCGCGGTTAGACTGTAAGGGCAGATGTGACCACGCCGGCGGCCAACGGAGGGAGAGGGAGTCAGCCACGCGGCCATACACATACACAGGGCTATCACAGAGCAGGAAGCAGAGGGGCGGGGGGATAGCTCGCGGTTAGACTGTAAGGGCAGATGTGACCACGCCGGCGGCCAACGGAGGGAGAGGGAGTCAGCCACGCGGCCATACACATACACAGGGCTATCACAGAGCAGGAAGCAGAGGGGCGGGGGGATAGCTCGCGGTTAGACTGTAAGGGCAGATGTGACCACGCCGGCGGCCAACGGAGGGAGAGGGAGTCAGCCACGCGGCCATACACATACACAGGGCTATCACAGAGCAGGAAGCAGAGGGGCGGGGGGATAGCTCGCGGTTAGACTGTAAGGGCAGATGTGACCACGCCGGCGGCCAACGGAGGGAGAGGGAGTCAGCCACGCGGCCATACACATACACAGGGCTATCACAGAGCAGGAAGCAGAGGGGCGGGGGGATAGCTCGCGGTTAGACTGTAAGGGCAGATGTGACCACGCCGGCGGCCAACGGAGGGAGAGGAGTCAGCCACGCGGCCATACACATACACAGGGCTATCACAGAGCAGGAAGCAGAGGGGCGGGGGGATAGCTCGCGGTTAGACTGTAAGGGCAGATGTGACCACGCCGGCGGCCAACGGAGGGAGAGGGAGTCAGCCACGCGGCCATACACATACACAGGGCTATCACAGAGCAGGAAGCAGAGGGGCGGGGGGATAGCTCGCGGTTAGACTGTAAGGGCAGATGTGACCACGCCGGCGGCCAACGGAGGGAGAGGGAGTCAGCCACGCGGCCATACACATACACAGGGCTATCACAGAGCAGGAAGCAGAGGGGCGGGGGGATAGCTCGCGGTTAGACTGTAAGGGCAGATGTGACCACGCCGGCGGCCAACGGAGGGAGAGGGAGTCAGCCACGCGGCCATACACATACACAGGGCTATCACAGAGCAGGAAGCAGAGGGGCGGGGGGATAGCTCGCGGTTAGACTGTAAGGGCAGATGTGACCACGCCGGCGGCCAACGGAGGGAGAGGGAGTCAGCCACGCGGCCATACACATACACAGGGCTATCACAGAGCAGGAAGCAGAGGGGCGGGGGGATAGCTCGCGGTTAGACTGTAAGGGCAGATGTGACCACGCCGGCGGCCAACGGAGGGAGAGGGAGTCAGCCACGCGGCCATACACATACACAGGGCTATCACAGAGCAGGAAGCAGAGGGGCGGGGGGATAGCTCGCGGTTAGACTGTAAGGGCAGATGTGACCACGCCGGCGGCCAACGGAGGGAGAGGGAGTCAGCCACGCGGCCATACACATACACAGGGCTATCACAGAGCAGGAAGCAGAGGGGCGGGGGGATAGCTCGCGGTTAGACTGTAAGGGCAGATGTGACCACGCCGGCGGCCAACGGAGGGAGAGGGAGTCAGCCACGCGGCCATACACATACACAGGGCTATCACAGAGCAGGAAGCAGAGGGGCGGGGGGATAGCTCGCGGTTAGACTGTAAGGGCAGATGTGACCACGCCGGCGGCCAACGGAGGGAGAGGGAGTCAGCCACGCGGCCATACACATACACAGGGCTATCACAGAGCAGGAAGCAGAGGGGCGGGGGGATAGCTCGCGGTTAGACTGTAAGGGCAGATGTGACCACGCCGGCGGCCAACGGAGGGAGAGGGAGTCAGCCACGCGGCCATACACATACACAGGGCTATCACAGAGCAGGAAGCAGAGGGGCGGGGGGATAGCTCGCGGTTAGACTGTAAGGGCAGATGTGACCACGCCGGCGGCCAACGGAGGGAGAGGGAGTCAGCCACGCGGCCATACACATACACAGGGCTATCACAGAGCAGGAAGCAGAGGGGCGGGGGATAGCTCGCGGTTAGACTGTAAGGGCAGATGTGACCACGCCGGCGGCCAACGGAGGGAGAGGGAGTCAGCCACGCGGCCATACACATACACAGGGCTATCACAGAGCAGGAAGCAGAGGGGCGGGGGGATAGCTCGCGGTTAGACTGTAAGGGCAGATGTGACCACGCCGGCGGCCAACGGAGGGAGAGGGAGTCAGCCACGCGGCCATACACATACACAGGGCTATCACAGAGCAGGAAGCAGAGGGGCGGGGGGATAGCTCGCGGTTAGACTGTAAGGGCAGATGTGACCACGCCGGCGGCCAACGGAGGGAGAGGGAGTCAGCCACGCGGCCATACACATACACAGGGCTATCACAGAGCAGGAAGCAGAGGGGCGGGGGGATAGCTCGCGGTTAGACTGTAAGGGCAGATGTGACCACGCCGGCGGCCAACGGAGGGAGAGGGAGTCAGCCACGCGGCCATACACATACACAGGGCTATCACAGAGCAGGAAGCAGAGGGGCGGGGGGATAGCTCGCGGTTAGACTGTAAGGGCAGATGTGACCACGCCGGCGGCCAACGGAGGGAGAGGGTCAGCCACGCGGCCATACACATACACAGGGCTATCACAGAGCAGGAAGCAGAGGGGCGGGGGGATAGCTCGCGGTTAGACTGTAAGGGCAGATGTGACCACGCCGGCGGCCAACGGAGGGAGAGGGAGTCAGCCACGCGGCCATACACATACACAGGGCTATCACAGAGCAGGAAGCAGAGGGGCGGGGGGATAGCTCGCGGTTAGACTGTAAGGGCAGATGTGACCACGCCGGCGGCCAACGGAGGGAGAGGGAGTCAGCCACGCGGCCATACACATACACAGGGCTATCACAGAGCAGGAAGCAGAGGGGCGGGGGATAGCTCGCGGTTAGACTGTAAGGGCAGATGTGACCACGCCGGCGGCCAACGGAGGGAGAGGGAGTCAGCCACGCGGCCATACACATACACAGGGCTATCACAGAGCAGGAAGCAGAGGGGCGGGGGGATAGCTCGCGGTTAGACTGTAAGGGCAGATGTGACCACGCCGGCGGCCAACGGAGGGAGAGGGAGTCAGCCACGCGGCCATACACATACACAGGGCTATCACAGAGCAGGAAGCAGAGGGGCGGGGGGATAGCTCGCGGTTAGACTGTAAGGGCAGATGTGACCACGCCGGCGGCCAACGGAGGGAGAGGGAGTCAGCCACGCGGCCATACACATACACAGGGCTATCACAGAGCAGGAAGCAGAGGGGCGGGGGGATAGCTCGCGGTTAGACTGTAAGGGCAGATGTGACCACGCCGGCGGCCAACGGAGGGAGAGGGAGTCAGCCACGCGGCCATACACATACACAGGGCTATCACAGAGCAGGAAGCAGAGGGGCGGGGGGATAGCTCGCGGTTAGACTGTAAGGGCAGATGTGACCACGCCGGCGGCCAACGGAGGGAGAGGGAGTCAGCCACGCGGCCATACACATACACAGGGCTATCACAGAGCAGGAAGCAGAGGGGCGGGGGGATAGCTCGCGGTTAGACTGTAAGGGCAGATGTGACCACGCCGGCGGCCAACGGAGGGAGAGGGAGTCAGCCACGCGGCCATACACATACACAGGGCTATCACAGAGCAGGAAGCAGAGGGGCGGGGGGATAGCTCGCGGTTAGACTGTAAGGGCAGATGTGACCACGCCGGCGGCCAACGGAGGGAGAGGGAGTCAGCCACGCGGCCATACACATACACAGGGCTATCACAGAGCAGGAAGCAGAGGGGCGGGGGGATAGCTCGCGGTTAGACTGTAAGGGCAGATGTGACCACGCCGGCGGCCAACGGAGGGAGAGGGAGTCAGCCACGCGGCCATACACATACACAGGGCTATCACAGAGCAGGAAGCAGAGGGGCGGGGGGATAGCTCGCGGTTAGACTGTAAGGGCAGATGTGACCACGCCGGCGGCCAACGGAGGGAGAGGGAGTCAGCCACGCGGCCATACACATACACAGGGCTATCACAGAGCAGGAAGCAGAGGGGCGGGGGGATAGCTCGCGGTTAGACTGTAAGGGCAGATGTGACCACGCCGGCGGCCAGCGGAGGGAGAGGGAGTCAGCCACGCGGCCATACACATACACAGGGCTATCACAGAGCAGGAAGCAGAGGGGCGGGGGGATAGCTCGCGGTTAGACTGTAAGGGCAGATGTGACCACGCCGGCGGCCAACGGAGGGAGAGGGAGTCAGCCACGCGGCCATACACATACACAGGGCTATCACAGAGCAGGAAGCAGAGGGGCGGGGGGATAGCTCGCGGTTAGACTGTAAGGGCAGATGTGACCACGCCGGCGGCCAACGGAGGGAGAGGGAGTCAGCCACGCGGCCATACACATACACAGGGCTATCACAGAGCAGGAAGCAGAGGGGCGGGGGGATAGCTCGCGGTTAGACTGTAAGGGCAGATGTGACCACGCCGGCGGCCAGCGGAGGGAGAGGGAGTCAGCCACGCGGCCATACACATACACAGGGCTATCACAGACCAGGAAGCAGAGGGGCGGGGGGATAGCTCGCGGTTAGACTGTAAGGGCAGATGTGACCACGCCGGCGGCCAACGGAGGGAGAGAGAGTCAGCCACGCGGCCATACACATACACAGGGCTATCACAGACCAGGAAGCAGAGGGGCGGGGGATAGCTCGCGGTTAGACTGTAAGGGCAGATGTGACCACGCCGGCGGCCAACGGAGGGAGAGAGAGTCAGCCACGCGGCCATACACATACACAGGGCTATCACAGAGCAGGAAGCAGAGGGGCGGGGGGATAGCTCGCGGTTAGACTGTAAGGGCAGATGTGACCACGCCGGCGGCCAACGGAGGGAGAGGGAGTCAGCCACGCGGCCATACACATACACAGGGCTATCACAGAGCAGGAAGCAGAGGGGCGGGGGGATAGCTCGCGGTTAGACTGTAAGGGCAGATGTGACCACGCCGGCGGCCAACGGAGGGAGAGGGAGTCAGCCACGCGGCCATACACATACACAGGGCTATCACAGACCAGGAAGCAGAGGGGCGGGGGATAGCTCGCGGTTAGACTGTAAGGGCAGATGTGACCACGCCGGCGGCCAACGGAGGGAGAGGGAGTCAGCCACGCGGCCATACACATACACAGGGCTATCACAGAGCAGGAAGCAGAGGGGCGGGGGGATAGCTCGCGGTTAGACTGTAAGGGCAGATGTGACCACGCCGGCGGCCAACGGAGGGAGAGGGAGTCAGCCACGCGGCCATACACATACACAGGGCTATCACAGAGCAGGAAGCAGAGGGGCGGGGGGATAGCTCGCGGTTAGACTGTAAGGGCAGATGTGACCACGCCGGCGGCCAACGGAGGGAGAGGGAGTCAGCCACGCGGCCATACACATACACAGGGCTATCACAGACCAGGAAGCAGAGGGGCGGGGGGATAGCTCGCGGTTAGACTGTAAGGGCAGATGTGACCACGCCGGCGGCCAACGGAGGGAGAGGGAGTCAGCCACGCGGCCATACACATACACAGGGCTATCACAGAGCAGGAAGCAGAGGGGCGGGGGGATAGCTCGCGGTTAGACTGTAAGGGCAGATGTGACCACGCCGGCGGCCAACGGAGGGAGAGGGAGTCAGCCACGCGGCCATACACATACACAGGGCTATCACAGAGCAGGAAGCAGAGGGGCGGGGGGATAGCTCGCGGTTAGACTGTAAGGGCAGATGTGACCACGCCGGCGGCCAACGGAGGGAGAGGGAGTCAGCCACGCGGCCATACACATACACAGGGCTATCACAGAGCAGGAAGCAGAGGGGCGGGGGGATAGCTCGCGGTTAGACTGTAAGGGCAGATGTGACCACGCCGGCGGCCAACGGAGGGAGAGGGAGTCAGCCACGCGGCCATACACATACACAGGGCTATCACAGAGCAGGAAGCAGAGGGGCGGGGGGATAGCTCGCGGTTAGACTGTAAGGGCAGATGTGACCACGCCGGCGGCCAACGGAGGGAGAGGGAGTCAGCCACGCGGCCATACACATACACAGGGCTATCACAGAGCAGGAAGCAGAGGGGCGGGGGGATAGCTCGCGGTTAGACTGTAAGGGCAGATGTGACCACGCCGGCGGCCAACGGAGGGAGAGGGAGTCAGCCACGCGGCCATACACATACACAGGGCTATCACAGAGCAGGAAGCAGAGGGGCGGGGGGATAGCTCGCGGTTAGACTGTAAGGGCAGATGTGACCACGCCGGCGGCCAACGGAGGGAGAGGGAGTCAGCCACGCGGCCATACACATACACAGGGCTATCACAGAGCAGGAAGCAGAGGGGCGGGGGGATAGCTCGCGGTTAGACTGTAAGGGCAGATGTGACCACGCCGGCGGCCAACGGAGGGAGAGGGAGTCAGCCACGCGGCCATACACATACACAGGGCTATCACAGAGCAGGAAGCAGAGGGGCGGGGGGATAGCTCGCGGTTAGACTGTAAGGGCAGATGTGACCACGCCGGCGGCCAACGGAGGGAGAGGGAGTCAGCCACGCGGCCATACACATACACAGGGCTATCACAGAGCAGGAAGCAGAGGGGCGGGGGGATAGCTCGCGGTTAGACTGTAAGGGCAGATGTGACCACGCCGGCGGCCAACGGAGGGAGAGGGAGTCAGCCACGCGGCCATACACATACACAGGGCTATCACAGAGCAGGAAGCAGAGGGGCGGGGGGATAGCTCGCGGTTAGACTGTAAGGGCAGATGTGACCACGCCGGCGGCCAACGGAGGGAGAGGGAGTCAGCCACGCGGCCATACACATACACAGGGCTATCACAGAGCAGGAAGCAGAGGGGCGGGGGGATAGCTCGCGGTTAGACTGTAAGGGCAGATGTGACCACGCCGGCGGCCAACGGAGGGAGAGGGAGTCAGCCACGCGGCCATACACATACACAGGGCTATCACAGAGCAGGAAGCAGAGGGGCGGGGGGATAGCTCGCGGTTAGACTGTAAGGGCAGATGTGACCACGCCGGCGGCCAACGGAGGGAGAGGGAGTCAGCCACGCGGCCATACACATACACAGGGCTATCACAGAGCAGGAAGCAGAGGGGCGGGGGATAGCTCGCGGTTAGACTGTAAGGGCAGATGTGACCACGCCGGCGGCCAACGGAGGGAGAGGGAGTCAGCCACGCGGCCATACACATACACAGGGCTATCACAGAGCAGGAAGCAGAGGGGCGGGGGATAGCTCGCGGTTAGACTGTAAGGGCAGATGTGACCACGCCGGCGGCCAACGGAGGGAGAGGAGTCAGCCACGCGGCCATACACATACACAGGGCTATCACAGAGCAGGAAGCAGAGGGGCGGGGGGATAGCTCGCGGTTAGACTGTAAGGGCAGATGTGACCACGCCGGCGGCCAACGGAGGGAGAGGGAGTCAGCCACGCGGCCATACACATACACAGGGCTATCACAGAGCAGGAAGCAGAGGGGCGGGGGATAGCTCGCGGTTAGACTGTAAGGGCAGATGTGACCACGCCGGCGGCCAACGGAGGGAGAGGGAGTCAGCCACGCGGCCATACACATACACAGGGCTATCACAGAGCAGGAAGCAGAGGGGCGGGGGGATAGCTCGCGGTTAGACTGTAAGGGCAGATGTGACCACGCCGGCGGCCAACGGAGGGAGAGGGAGTCAGCCACGCGGCCATACACATACACAGGGCTATCACAGAGCAGGAAGCAGAGGGGCGGGGGGATAGCTCGCGGTTAGACTGTAAGGGCAGATGTGACCACGCCGGCGGCCAACGGAGGGAGAGGGAGTCAGCCACGCGGCCATACACATACACAGGGCTATCACAGAGCAGGAAGCAGAGGGGCGGGGGGATAGCTCGCGGTTAGACTGTAAGGGCAGATGTGACCACGCCGGCGGCCAACGGAGGGAGAGGGAGTCAGCCACGCGGCCATACACATACACAGGGCTATCACAGAGCAGGAAGCAGAGGGGCGGGGGGATAGCTCGCGGTTAGACTGTAAGGGCAGATGTGACCACGCCGGCGGCCAACGGAGGGAGAGGGAGTCAGCCACGCGGCCATACACATACACAGGGCTATCACAGAGCAGGAAGCAGAGGGGCGGGGGGATAGCTCGCGGTTAGACTGTAAGGGCAGATGTGACCACGCCGGCGGCCAACGGAGGGAGAGGGAGTCAGCCACGCGGCCATACACATACACAGGGCTATCACAGAGCAGGAAGCAGAGGGGCGGGGGGATAGCTCGCGGTTAGACTGTAAGGGCAGATGTGACCACGCCGGCGGCCAACGGAGGGAGAGGGAGTCAGCCACGCGGCCATACACATACACAGGGCTATCACAGAGCAGGAAGCAGAGGGGCGGGGGGATAGCTCGCGGTTAGACTGTAAGGGCAGATGTGACCACGCCGGCGGCCAACGGAGGGAGAGGGAGTCAGCCACGCGGCCATACACATACACAGGGCTATCACAGAGCAGGAAGCAGAGGGGCGGGGGGATAGCTCGCGGTTAGACTGTAAGGGCAGATGTGACCACGCCGGCGGCCAACGGAGGGAGAGGGAGTCAGCCACGCGGCCATACACATACACAGGGCTATCACAGAGCAGGAAGCAGAGGGGCGGGGGGATAGCTCGCGGTTAGACTGTAAGGGCAGATGTGACCACGCCGGCGGCCAACGGAGGGAGAGGGAGTCAGCCACGCGGCCATACACATACACAGGGCTATCACAGAGCAGGAAGCAGAGGGGCGGGGGGATAGCTCGCGGTTAGACTGTAAGGGCAGATGTGACCACGCCGGCGGCCAACGGAGGGAGAGGGAGTCAGCCACGCGGCCATACACATACACAGGGCTATCACAGAGCAGGAAGCAGAGGGGCGGGGGGATAGCTCGCGGTTAGACTGTAAGGGCAGATGTGACCACGCCGGCGGCCAACGGAGGGAGAGGGAGTCAGCCACGCGGCCATACACATACACAGGGCTATCACAGAGCAGGAAGCAGAGGGGCGGGGGGATAGCTCGCGGTTAGACTGTAAGGGCAGATGTGACCACGCCGGCGGCCAACGGAGGGAGAGGGAGTCAGCCACGCGGCCATACACATACACAGGGCTATCACAGAGCAGGAAGCAGAGGGGCGGGGGGATAGCTCGCGGTTAGACTGTAAGGGCAGATGTGACCACGCCGGCGGCCAACGGAGGGAGAGGGAGTCAGCCACGCGGCCATACACATACACAGGGCTATCACAGAGCAGGAAGCAGAGGGGCGGGGGGATAGCTCGCGGTTAGACTGTAAGGGCAGATGTGACCACGCCGGCGGCCAACGGAGGGAGAGGGAGTCAGCCACGCGGCCATACACATACACAGGGCTATCACAGAGCAGGAAGCAGAGGGGCGGGGGGATAGCTCGCGGTTAGACTGTAAGGGCAGATGTGACCACGCCGGCGGCCAACGGAGGGAGAGGGAGTCAGCCACGCGGCCATACACATACACAGGGCTATCACAGAGCAGGAAGCAGAGGGGCGGGGGATAGCTCGCGGTTAGACTGTAAGGGCAGATGTGACCACGCCGGCGGCCAACGGAGGGAGAGGGAGTCAGCCACGCGGCCATACACATACACAGGGCTATCACAGAGCAGGAAGCAGAGGGGCGGGGGATAGCTCGCGGTTAGACTGTAAGGGCAGATGTGACCACGCCGGCGGCCAACGGAGGGAGAGGGAGTCAGCCACGCGGCCATACACATACACAGGGCTATCACAGAGCAGGAAGCAGAGGGGCGGGGGGATAGCTCGCGGTTAGACTGTAAGGGCAGATGTGACCACGCCGGCGGCCAACGGAGGGAGAGGGAGTCAGCCACGCGGCCATACACATACACAGGGCTATCACAGAGCAGGAAGCAGAGGGGCGGGGGGATAGCTCGCGGTTAGACTGTAAGGGCAGATGTGACCACGCCGGCGGCCAACGGAGGGAGAGGGAGTCAGCCACGCGGCCATACACATACACAGGGCTATCACAGAGCAGGAAGCAGAGGGGCGGGGGGATAGCTCGCGGTTAGACTGTAAGGGCAGATGTGACCACGCCGGCGGCCAACGGAGGGAGAGGGAGTCAGCCACGCGGCCATACACATACACAGGGCTATCACAGAGCAGGAAGCAGAGGGGCGGGGGGATAGCTCGCGGTTAGACTGTAAGGGCAGATGTGACCACGCCGGCGGCCAACGGAGGGAGAGGAGTCAGCCACGCGGCCATACACATACACAGGGCTATCACAGAGCAGGAAGCAGAGGGGCGGGGGGATAGCTCGCGGTTAGACTGTAAGGGCAGATGTGACCACGCCGGCGGCCAACGGAGGGAGAGGGAGTCAGCCACGCGGCCATACACATACACAGGGCTATCACAGAGCAGGAAGCAGAGGGGCGGGGGGATAGCTCGCGGTTAGACTGTAAGGGCAGATGTGACCACGCCGGCGGCCAACGGAGGGAGAGGGAGTCAGCCACGCGGCCATACACATACACAGGGCTATCACAGAGCAGGAAGCAGAGGGGCGGGGGATAGCTCGCGGTTAGACTGTAAGGGCAGATGTGACCACGCCGGCGGCCAACGGAGGGAGAGGGAGTCAGCCACGCGGCCATACACATACACAGGGCTATCACAGAGCAGGAAGCAGAGGGGCGGGGGGATAGCTCGCGGTTAGACTGTAAGGGCAGATGTGACCACGCCGGCGGCCAACGGAGGGAGAGGGAGTCAGCCACGCGGCCATACACATACACAGGGCTATCACAGAGCAGGAAGCAGAGGGGCGGGGGGATAGCTCGCGGTTAGACTGTAAGGGCAGATGTGACCACGCCGGCGGCCAACGGAGGGAGAGGGAGTCAGCCACGCGGCCATACACATACACAGGGCTATCACAGAGCAGGAAGCAGAGGGGCGGGGGATAGCTCGCGGTTAGACTGTAAGGGCAGATGTGACCACGCCGGCGGCCAACGGAGGGAGAGGGAGTCAGCCACGCGGCCATACACATACACAGGGCTATCACAGAGCAGGAAGCAGAGGGGCGGGGGGATAGCTCGCGGTTAGACTGTAAGGGCAGATGTGACCACGCCGGCGGCCAACGGAGGGAGAGTCAGCCACGCGGCCATACACATACACAGGGCTATCACAGAGCAGGAAGCAGAGGGGCGGGGGGATAGCTCGCGGTTAGACTGTAAGGGCAGATGTGACCACGCCGGCGGCCAACGGAGGGAGAGGGAGTCAGCCACGCGGCCATACACATACACAGGGCTATCACAGAGCAGGAAGCAGAGGGGCGGGGGGATAGCTCGCGGTTAGACTGTAAGGGCAGATGTGACCACGCCGGCGGCCAACGGAGGGAGAGGGAGTCAGCCACGCGGCCATACACATACACAGGGCTATCACAGAGCAGGAAGCAGAGGGGCGGGGGGATAGCTCGCGGTTAGACTGTAAGGGCAGATGTGACCACGCCGGCGGCCAACGGAGGGAGAGGGAGTCAGCCACGCGGCCATACACATACACAGGGCTATCACAGAGCAGGAAGCAGAGGGGCGGGGGGATAGCTCGCGGTTAGACTGTAAGGGCAGATGTGACCACGCCGGCGGCCAACGGAGGGAGAGGGAGTCAGCCACGCGGCCATACACATACACAGGGCTATCACAGAGCAGGAAGCAGAGGGGCGGGGGGATAGCTCGCGGTTAGACTGTAAGGGCAGATGTGACCACGCCGGCGGCCAACGGAGGGAGAGGGAGTCAGCCACGCGGCCATACACATACACAGGGCTATCACAGAGCAGGAAGCAGAGGGGCGGGGGGATAGCTCGCGGTTAGACTGTAAGGGCAGATGTGACCACGCCGGCGGCCAACGGAGGGAGAGGGAGTCAGCCACGCGGCCATACACATACACAGGGCTATCACAGAGCAGGAAGCAGAGGGGCGGGGGGATAGCTCGCGGTTAGACTGTAAGGGCAGATGTGACCACGCCGGCGGCCAACGGAGGGAGAGGGAGTCAGCCACGCGGCCATACACATACACAGGGCTATCACAGAGCAGGAAGCAGAGGGGCGGGGGGATAGCTCGCGGTTAGACTGTAAGGGCAGATGTGACCACGCCGGCGGCCAACGGAGGGAGAGGGAGTCAGCCACGCGGCCATACACATACACAGGGCTATCACAGAGCAGGAAGCAGAGGGGCGGGGGGATAGCTCGCGGTTAGACTGTAAGGGCAGATGTGACCACGCCGGCGGCCAACGGAGGGAGAGGGAGTCAGCCACGCGGCCATACACATACACAGGGCTATCACAGAGCAGGAAGCAGAGGGGCGGGGGGGATAGCTCGCGGTTAGACTGTAAGGGCAGATGTGACCACGCCGGCGGCCAACGGAGGGAGAGGGAGTCAGCCACGCGGCCATACACATACACAGGGCTATCACAGAGCAGGAAGCAGAGGGCGGGGGGATAGCTCGCGGTTAGACTGTAAGGGCAGATGTGACCACGCCGGCGGCCAACGGAGGGAGAGGGAGTCAGCCACGCGGCCATACACATACACAGGGCTATCACAGAGCAGGAAGCAGAGGGGCGGGGGGATAGCTCGCGGTTAGACTGTAAGGGCAGATGTGACCACGCCGGCGGCCAACGGAGGGAGAGGGAGTCAGCCACGCGGCCATACACATACACAGGGCTATCACAGAGCAGGAAGCAGAGGGGCGGGGGGATAGCTCGCGGTTAGACTGTAAGGGCAGATGTGACCACGCCGGCGGCCAACGGAGGGAGAGGGAGTCAGCCACGCGGCCATACACATACACAGGGCTATCACAGAGCAGGAAGCAGAGGGGCGGGGGGATAGCTCGCGGTTAGACTGTAAGGGCAGATGTGACCACGCCGGCGGCCAACGGAGGGAGAGGGAGTCAGCCACGCGGCCATACACATACACAGGGCTATCACAGAGCAGGAAGCAGAGGGGCGGGGGGATAGCTCGCGGTTAGACTGTAAGGGCAGATGTGACCACGCCGGCGGCCAACGGAGGGAGAGGGAGTCAGCCACGCGGCCATACACATACACAGGGCTATCACAGAGCAGGAAGCAGAGGGGCGGGGGGATAGCTCGCGGTTAGACTGTAAGGGCAGATGTGACCACGCCGGCGGCCAACGGAGGGAGAGGGAGTCAGCCACGCGGCCATACACATACACAGGGCTATCACAGAGCAGGAAGCAGAGGGGCGGGGGGATAGCTCGCGGTTAGACTGTAAGGGCAGATGTGACCACGCCGGCGGCCAACGGAGGGAGAGGGAGTCAGCCACGCGGCCATACACATACACAGGGCTATCACAGAGCAGGAAGCAGAGGGGCGGGGGGATAGCTCGCGGTTAGACTGTAAGGGCAGATGTGACCACGCCGGCGGCCAACGGAGGGAGAGGGAGTCAGCCACGCGGCCATACACATACACAGGGCTATCACAGAGCAGGAAGCAGAGGGGCGGGGGATAGCTCGCGGTTAGACTGTAAGGGCAGATGTGACCACGCCGGCGGCCAACGGAGGGAGAGGGAGTCAGCCACGCGGCCATACACATACACAGGGCTATCACAGAGCAGGAAGCAGAGGGGCGGGGGGATAGCTCGCGGTTAGACTGTAAGGGCAGATGTGACCACGCCGGCGGCCAACGGAGGGAGAGGGAGTCAGCCACGCGGCCATACACATACACAGGGCTATCACAGAGCAGGAAGCAGAGGGGCGGGGGGATAGCTCGCGGTTAGACTGTAAGGGCAGATGTGACCACGCCGGCGGCCAACGGAGGGAGAGGGAGTCAGCCACGCGGCCATACACATACACAGGGCTATCACAGAGCAGGAAGCAGAGGGGCGGGGGGATAGCTCGCGGTTAGACTGTAAGGGCAGATGTGACCACGCCGGCGGCCAACGGAGGGAGAGGGAGTCAGCCACGCGGCCATACACATACACAGGGCTATCACAGAGCAGGAAGCAGAGGGGCGGGGGGATAGCTCGCGGTTAGACTGTAAGGGCAGATGTGACCACGCCGGCGGCCAACGGAGGGAGAGGGAGTCAGCCACGCGGCCATACACATACACAGGGCTATCACAGAGCAGGAAGCAGAGGGGCGGGGGGATAGCTCGCGGTTAGACTGTAAGGGCAGATGTGACCACGCCGGCGGCCAACGGAGGAGAGGGAGTCAGCCACGCGGCCATACACATACACAGGGCTATCACAGAGCAGGAAGCAGAGGGGCGGGGGGATAGCTCGCGGTTAGACTGTAAGGGCAGATGTGACCACGCCGGCGGCCAACGGAGGGAGAGGGAGTCAGCCACGCGGCCATACACATACACAGGGCTATCACAGAGCAGGAAGCAGAGGGGCGGGGGGATAGCTCGCGGTTAGACTGTAAGGGCAGATGTGACCACGCCGGCGGCCAACGGAGGGAGAGGGAGTCAGCCACGCGGCCATACACATACACAGGGCTATCACAGAGCAGGAAGCAGAGGGGCGGGGGGATAGCTCGCGGTTAGACTGTAAGGGCAGATGTGACCACGCCGGCGGCCAACGGAGGGAGAGTCAGCCACGCGGCCATACACATACACAGGGCTATCACAGAGCAGGAAGCAGAGGGGCGGGGGGATAGCTCGCGGTTAGACTGTAAGGGCAGATGTGACCACGCCGGCGGCCAACGGAGGGAGAGGGAGTCAGCCACGCGGCCATACACATACACAGGGCTATCACAGAGCAGGAAGCAGAGGGGCGGGGGGATAGCTCGCGGTTAGACTGTAAGGGCAGATGTGACCACGCCGGCGGCCAACGGAGGGAGAGGGAGTCAGCCACGCGGCCATACACATACACAGGGCTATCACAGAGCAGGAAGCAGAGGGGCGGGGGGATAGCTCGCGGTTAGACTGTAAGGGCAGATGTGACCACGCCGGCGGCCAACGGAGGGAGAGGGAGTCAGCCACGCGGCCATACACATACACAGGGCTATCACAGAGCAGGAAGCAGAGGGGCGGGGGATAGCTCGCGGTTAGACTGTAAGGGCAGATGTGACCACGCCGGCGGCCAACGGAGGGAGAGGGAGTCAGCCACGCGGCCATACACATACACAGGGCTATCACAGAGCAGGAAGCAGAGGGGCGGGGGGATAGCTCGCGGTTAGACTGTAAGGGCAGATGTGACCACGCCGGCGGCCAACGGAGGGAGAGGGAGTCAGCCACGCGGCCATACACATACACAGGGCTATCACAGAGCAGGAAGCAGAGGGGCGGGGGGATAGCTCGCGGTTAGACTGTAAGGGCAGATGTGACCACGCCGGCGGCCAACGGAGGGAGAGGGAGTCAGCCACGCGGCCATACACATACACAGGGCTATCACAGAGCAGGAAGCAGAGGGGCGGGGGGATAGCTCGCGGTTAGACTGTAAGGGCAGATGTGACCACGCCGGCGGCCAACGGAGGGAGAGGGAGTCAGCCACGCGGCCATACACATACACAGGGCTATCACAGAGCAGGAAGCAGAGGGGCGGGGGGATAGCTCGCGGTTAGACTGTAAGGGCAGATGTGACCACGCCGGCGGCCAACGGAGGGAGAGGGAGTCAGCCACGCGGCCATACACATACACAGGGCTATCACAGAGCAGGAAGCAGAGGGCGGGGGGATAGCTCGCGGTTAGACTGTAAGGGCAGATGTGACCACGCCGGCGGCCAACGGAGGGAGAGGGAGTCAGCCACGCGGCCATACACATACACAGGGCTATCACAGAGCAGGAAGCAGAGGGGCGGGGGGATAGCTCGCGGTTAGACTGTAAGGGCAGATGTGACCACGCCGGCGGCCAACGGAGGGAGAGGGAGTCAGCCACGCGGCCATACACATACACAGGGCTATCACAGAGCAGGAAGCAGAGGGGCGGGGGGATAGCTCGCGGTTAGACTGTAAGGGCAGATGTGACCACGCCGGCGGCCAACGGAGGGAGAGGGAGTCAGCCACGCGGCCATACACATACACAGGGCTATCACAGAGCAGGAAGCAGAGGGGCGGGGGGATAGCTCGCGGTTAGACTGTAAGGGCAGATGTGACCACGCCGGCGGCCAACGGAGAGAGTCAGCCACGCGGCCATACACATACACATACACATACACATAGACATACACATGCTAGACACAGACCAGGAAGCAGAGGGGCGGGGGATAGCTGGCCGTAGCCGCTGGCTCGCGGTTAGATTGTAAGGGCAGATCTGACCACGCCGGCGGTCAACGGAGAGAGTCAGCCACACGGCCATACACATAAACAGGCTAGACACGGACCAGGAAGCAGAGGGGAGGGGGATAGCTGTCCGTAGCCGCTGGCTCGCGGTTAGATTGTAAGGGTAGATCTGACCACGCCGGCGGTCAACGGAGAGAGTCAGCCACACGGCCATACACATACACGTAACAGGCTGGACACAGACCAGGAAGCAGGGGGGCGGGGGATAGCTGTCCGTAGCCGCTGGCTCGCGGTTAGACTGTAAGGGCAGATCTGACCACGCCGGCGGCCAACGGAGAGAGTCAGCCACACGGCCATACACATACACATACACAGGCTAGACACATACCAGGAAGCAGAGGGGCGGGGGATAGCTGTCCGTAGCCGCTGGCTCGCGGTTAGACTGTAAGGGCAGATCTGACCACGCCGGCGGCCAATGGAGACGGTCAGCCACACAGCGTGGTGTACCGCCACCGTGCCGGGCCAGCGGTGTGGTGGCGGTACACCACGCTGGTCACGACAGCCCGGACAGACAGAGAGACTCAGCCAACACGTACACATACACACAGGCAGGCCCCCACAGCTGAGCAGGAAGCAGAGGGGCGGGGGGAGCTGGCCATAGCCGGTGGTCGGGTACTGCTAATACACACATAAACACACAGCATGAATGACTTACCAAGTTAAAATTGTTGAAAATTTAGGTTAGTGAGTCAACAGTGTAACGAGTTTAACAGGAGCAGTCGTGTAAAATCGGCCGATGTCATATTAGTAAATCCAGTTATTACGATGCGATCCTATCAATTAAAACGTTACGTTTAAGAATACGAGCTGACAAGAGACTGACAACAGAGATTAAACATCATAAAGTTAAATTAACTCCATGTGTCCAAATGAAAATTCACGTCTGAGTTGTTTTTTTCACTTTTCTGACTGAGTTTTGTGCCGAACAGCGTCTTCGTTAAGTTTCAGCCATTCTCGTTCCCGAGACACAACACGACCGCGCTTTGGGAGTGCCCGCACACAGCTGTGACGTCACCAAGGGAAAATAGACTTTTCTGGGGCTTTTCTGGCCTTTTGAAAGCTTTTTGATGGATAAGAAGTCCATGACTTAAAAATATTCAATAGAAAGATTAGTAATTAACGGTGGTTACAGCTCGAGGTGTCCTGTGAACAGTTTGACAGCCGTCTCTTTTACTATGGGAAAAATGCTTTTGGGCCCATGGGATTTTTTGTTGCAATACCAGGAGTGGCCACTGGGAAAAATCGGCGTGTCAGCTGAGGGGCGGCGCCGTATCCAGTTCTTATAATAGATCCATGTTTTATTCCCCCACAGTGTGACGACTGTTTATATTGAGTAAGCGTCCACATTTACCCAGAGTACACCGGGACATACAGAGGAGAAGCTGCATCAAGCTAATTTTAATTTGCTGACAAACGGAAAATACTGTGTTTTGTTTTCAAAATAATAGCAAACTATAGTGCAGCTTCCAATGATACAGTGATTACATAATAACGCAACACAAGTAGATGGTTGATAGTAGCTTATAATGGAGACATTTTAATAGTGTTTTTTGCTATTTCATTACTTTTAAAAGTCCATCTGCACCTTTATCTGTATGTAATCCTTGGGCGTTAATTTTTGTCAGTAGTTATATTACACCTAAACGCAATGTGTCAGAGAGGTATTTTATTTTGAATTCTTTAACCGGAAGTTTCGCGCCACCCCTGGCATTTTGACGTCGGACGGAGGTGCATGGCGCAGCGAGAGTGACGAGGAATATTCGCAAATTTTGGAATACTATCACCGTGGATATTTTTTGGAAATGCTGCAGAAATCCTGAAATGAGAGTGTGAGATGATATCACTTCCGAGAGTGTGGATAACTATCACTGCCCCATTGATGAACACGAGCACAACGGGTCTCAGGAATCGCTGCTGCTGCATTCATAAACACTTCTTTAGGACTCACAACAACCCCTGAGCTTTGTGTGTGTGTGTGCGCGTGTGCTGGGGGTCACAAACACTACAGATTACCGTTGTGCACGTGTATTGACAATGGCTGAAAAAGGTAAAATGAACATAGAGCATCTCGGTGGAGTTGTCAGGCTCCGGGAGGAACACGAGAAGGTAAATGTGCCCGGTTGACACGAAAACATTTGCCTGGCTAGTGTCTAACGTGAGCCGTTAGCCCAACCACCACCACAGCCAGCTACTGGCCACGCGGTAGACCAGCAAGGGTTTTTGACTCACGAGTGGACCTCCTGAAAGTGCTTTTAACTTTCAACACGCACGTTTGTGTATTTATTGTGCTCTTTGTTACACGTTTAAGTTGTGCATTTGTTGTTTTTTTCCACTGTCCCAGTTTTCGAGAAGCTTCTACCCTTACAACCTCTCACATGTCCAAGTTCTTGTTATTTTAACCGTTGCCTTGAGGAAGGTGTGTTTAGTTTCATTTCTTCTAACTTCTGTGCTACTGCTGCCAGTTTCAATGGCAGGTCTTTCTGTGTTATTGCCCTGCAGATAGCCCTGCAATGATTTTAACTGTGTTATTGAATTGCCAACAGCTAGCTAATGGAGCCAGTTAGCTATGAAGTCTACCATGTCAACGCCTCCTCCCCCTCCCCGTGAAAAAACATTTAAATATAAAAAACAGGAAGTGCCCGATGAGATACACATATATAGGCGAAGTGTACATTAATTTCGCTTTCAGTTTAGAATGTGTATAGAGCTGAAATCAGTGTATCCTCCCTGTTATTGATCAGAATCAGATGGTTCAGTGCCTGAACTTTAATGCCAGTATTTCTGATTTTGAGTGAGGGGCTGCAGGCAGACTTTTGAAAACCATGGTTTACATTTCAAATGGCATCTTACCATGTATCACAGAAGTGCAGAAGTGTTAGTGCAGACGTTCTGGCCATTTGGGTGCAGTTTTGACACCAGCAGTGTCTCTCTTGTCTCCTACTCACTCACCTGATTTGGTTGAATATTTTCTACACGTAATTAGTTTGTTGACAGTATCAGTCATATTAGAGTACTCATCTTAAAATTGTATGCAATTGTGAATCTACTACACTGTTAAATCCTCAATCCAACACTGTGTAAATTTCACAGATTTCCAGCATGATTCATATTGACATTATTTGTCCTAAAAACAGGTGGTGAAAGACTGTGAAAATCGGATACAACACTGGTAAGAATTAAGAAAGTCCCATGTACTATTTTGACATTTGCATTGCGATAGTGATTTCTTTCCTTCTGTTCACTACAAAATTGGTACAAAACAGTAGGAACCCTTTTGACTTTGCAGAAAACAGCAAAGGATAGTAGCTATGCACAGGTTTTAATATGGTAACTTCTTCATCGGAAAGATAGAAAATATGTAGTTATGCAAAAGAAGAGTCTTTCAGAGACACATTATTCTTGAGATTTAAATTGATATACTTTAAAGGTAACTTGCAGTCCTATCCTGTAGAAAAAACAGATTATATAACACATAAATAAGTCACAGCCAAGGATTTGTAGGACCAGCAATGGCTCTTCTGCACTTGCACTGGCTTGTCTCTGAGTTATCCATTATCTATGAATACAGCTAATTTGACAAGGAAATTAAATGAGTATTTCACTCAGAAATGAAGCTCCTGTCCTCATCTACTCTCCTCTCTGTCATCGAGGTCTATGTGTTCATTCATTTTATCATAATAACCACGAGTTTGGCTTCCAATTAATCAAGCATGATTCTATGTTATATTGATGGCTTGCGTTAAGAGTGCCAGCTCTGGTCAAAATCAACAAATGAGACACTCCCTGACCAATCAGAGGCATTTGTTTCAAGTACGGCATAATTAGCCCATTTATTCCCACTTCCTAAACATAGTTGTAGTGACAGGAAGGAGAATTTTCACTGCAGCACAAACTTTAAAGGGCCTACACGCCACCAGAGTGGTTTTCAGCAATAAACTGCTGGACAGACCAAATTCACTTGTCAACTTTTGTTAGATATCTTCTCAGATATTATTTGACTTGTTTGGTCATATTGGTACATTGTGTGCAGTGACCTCATGTAATGCTCAACATATGTCTGTCCAACCTTAACTACATGGTGTTTTAATGTCATATATCAGATTTATGAGCATCTGAAAACTGTCTGGATGCGCCAGACCCTCGAAACAACTCAACAGACCCCTGACTTATCCAAACATGTTTATGGAGCAATAAAGCTCCATAAACATGTTTGAGAATTCACATTCATGTTGTGAGTTTAGTTTTATTGGGCATTGGTCCAATAGTCCAGTGTTGATCACAGTGGTAACTAACACCATTAAAAAATGGCTTGGTGCTACTCATGTGTCCCAGTAAGTCATGACAAATGTGACAGTGAGCCACCGTGAACAACAGCAGGACCTTGAAAATCAAAGAGTAGGGGGGAATTCAACCATGACTGAGTCTATTATTTACACCTGTGCTTTCCATGCTGTGAGATGTCAAAATGTCATCTGTGAAATAAGCTCTATTTATCATGAGTAGGAAAAGCGATTAATTAGTCTGTGTTAAGGGCTTTTGGACAAATAATGCTTTCTTGTGCCTAAAGCACTTGTTACAAAAAGGCAGTGGAAGTTACAGCACAGCAACATGACAGGTTCATGGAAAGAGCAAAGCTAACATGAAGCTCTGCCAGCTCTATATCCAAACTTTATTAATGAAAGAGACGGACACATTTCTGTGTTTATGATCTGCATGGAAGGAACCATCATCGTGTAGTGTCTCCTGGCACAACTTCCTTGAAGTTTTACATCAGGCATCTCCAAACTGTTCCACAAAAGGGCTGAGTGGCTGCAGGTGTTTGTTCCAACCACGCAGCAGCACACCAGACTTGACTCAGTTAATCAACTGATGCAGTCTTCAGACAGCTGATTGGTCAAACTGTGTGCTCTTGATTAGATGGAACAAAAACCTGCAGCCACTCGGCCCTTTGTGGAACAGTTTGGAGATGCCTGATGTAAAACTTACATTGTTCTGCAATAAAAAGATGACTAATAGCGACATCTTGAGGCCAGTTAGTTTACATCAAGTGTCCTCTGACAGGAAAGTGTGCATGTCCCCATTTCCCCGTGACAGTGGTTTGCCTCCCTTTGTTCTGTTTATAATCCGAAAACATGTCACGCTAGTTAAACAACAGAGATGGAAAATAAATAATGTGAAGACCTGTTGACCTAATGTCTTTGTTAACCCATGAATTTTCAGGAAGAAGGTGTCAGGTGACTATGAAGCCCTGAGCGACCGTCTTGAAACTCTTCCAGATCAACTGTGTTATGACATCATGGTGAGTCCCAACCTTGTTTAAAAAGAAAACACACACTCACACAACCCAAGGCACTGTTATGAATAGGTTTTAAGGTCATTTCCTGCTCTAAATGACACGTTCACCAATAACCACTGTCTCAAGCTGGGTTTATGTATGTAACCTTGTAGAAGGTGGCCCTAAATATATCACACTTCAACTGACACTGAATGTTTTATTTCCTTTTTTCTCCCACTTTCATGTTTATGTTCTCCCACCTGCTCGGTTTCAATGGTTTCTGTTCTTCCTCACTCCACTCTTTGTGCAATAAACAGGTACCCTTTGGCCCTCTGGCCTTCATGCCTGGGAAGCTGGTGCACACCAATGAGGTCACAGTGCTACTCGGAGACAACTGGTTCGCTAAATGCTCTGCCAAGCAGGCTCAGAAAATTGTGGATCACAGGATGAAATGTGAGTCTGTGTTCTTCTCTCAACAGATTGCTTTGTTTATTTTTAATGTAGCCACTTGACACTGCTGGTCTTCATCCACCAGAGGGTGTAGCTGCATCAGGTCTGGATGGCTTGTCTACTACTGATTTACCACATAACTGAAGGAGATACTTAAGTTTATATCTATGCTGTGCACAGACAGTGTGAGTGAAACACTGTTACAGTGCAGCCTGGTTTTTTAAACAGGGTTGCAAGCTGCAAGGGCACATTTGAAGACCTTAATCACTCACTGTTTCTTTTGCATTAACGAAATCTTGTGAAAGTAAATCGCGACTTTTGTCCTGTCCTGTAGTCAAAGCAAGTTGAATCAGTGTGACATTGCCGTTTGCAGACATATAAGTCAAATATAACATGTGCTCTGCGAAGCTGTTTTCTCTGCTGCTCATTTCACGTCTGAAAATCTCATATCAAGTCAAATGGGCCCTAGTAACGATCTCTGATGTGAACATTATTAGGGTGTTTAGTGAAGCAGAAATGTGCTGCCACAGCCCATCCGCAGCCGTCTGTCCCCCCTCCTCCCCATCCCACCCTGCCACCCCCCTCCCCTCTGCCTCCTATCTCCTGACCCTGCCCACCCCACTATTACAGAGCTAAGTGCTGTAATACAAACATAGCTAGCTGAAATGTGTCAGACAGCGGCTGAGTTGTCAGGCCTTCTGTGTTTGACCTTTCCTCACTTCCAGTTGATGCGCTGACTGGAGGGGCTCCCGATCGCCATGGAAACAAGGGCCCTCTGCTGCTATTAGTAAAAGGGCTTAATTGTTGTGAAGATTTAATGATCCGGACTAGTATTCAGGGCAGAAGATATTATGAACTGTTTGTGTCATCATTTTTCAATTTTTTTCCCCCCAACTTGTTTAGGATTTTAACTCTTTAGCAGCTGGTTGTCATTGCTGTGTTAAATGTTTTATTGAAATCTCTTGTAGCCTGCAGACATTTTTTCTTGCACAATGGATTTTGTCAGTCTGCCTCCAACTCTCTGCATGCATTTTCATGATAATGCTCTTTCTTTTAACAGATGTAAAGAGTGAACTTGACAATCTATCCAAGACTATGAAAAACTTTGAAGCTAGAGTTGGGTTTGCAAAGGATTTGGAAACAGTCTCTTCCGTATGTTTCATTACTCTAAATCTTCTCACAGATACAATATAACATCAAGCATAAATGAGGACAAATGTATTGACTCTGTTTGTTCTTTAGGGTAAAGGGGACTATGTTGACATCAGAGAGGAGGTTGGAAACAATGACACTGTTGTCACCAAAGGTATCTTTGTCAGCCTTTCCTTTGCCCTGGTTTTACTTGTGCTTCGGTCTTACAAGAAAACAAAGAAAGCTTTTAACCCAAATTCAGATTGACACGTAGGTTTCCTTTATGTCTATTTTAACAGGCAGACAAAGAGTAGCTCACAGACCAAATTCTAAGCCCAAACTGGATGCCATATTTGATCTAAAAGAAGAGGACGAGAATGATGAAGAGGGTGGAGATGGAGGAAGTAGAAAAAGTGTCCTTACAGAGGAGGAGCTCTGGGCTAGATTGGATGAACTGGAGAAACTGGAGGAGCTTCAAGATGAGCAGGACAGGTACACCATCTCATTCAGGGGCCTATGTGACTATTTCTAATAAACTTTGATCTGGTAAGAAATTGAAATAATTCATAGATGTTTTTTTTTTTTCAGATTGTCTGATAACGCAGATGTGAATGGGGAGGACACATCATCCTCTTCCTCAGAGGAGGAGAAGGAGGGAGATGCTGCTCCTCCTGTAAATGGACTAAGCCTGAAACCAAACTGGAGCTCTGTGCCCCGCAGCAAAGAGCCACCAAATGTGGACCAGAAAGAGGAGGAGGATGACAAGGAGGAGGACGAAGGCAACTGTTTGCCCACCATCTATTTCTCTCACACAGTAGAACCCAAGAAGGTCAGAGTGATAAGATATTGCATCTTTTGTTCTTCTCTTAATATTTTGCTGTCTGTATCTGTCTTTGTGACTTTGCCTTTACCTTTCCCGGGCTCTCTCCCCCCTGTGCTTCAGGTGAGGATAAACACAGGAAAAAACACCACATTGAAGTTCAGTGAAAGGAAAGAGCAGAAAGAACACTCAAAGAGGAAAAAGAAAAATGGTCACAATAACGGACACTCCCATCACGAACTACACAAAATCACAACACCAGCAGACATCTACAGGTAATAAACGACAGCCCAGGACCTCAACGAATCATTGCTAATTATTGCTTGGTGACACTGGCTGATTGGTTTTTCCCTCAGGTTGTTTGTGGACGTGAAGAACGGGGAACCCATCCCCAGAAAGTCCATCCTTAAGTCCCGGAGCAGGGAAAACAGCGTGTGCAGCGACACCAGCGAGAGCAGCGCGGCGGACTTTGACGAGCGCCGGGTGATTGGACGCAGCTTCAGCCACGATGAGGCAACACACAGCGACACCAGTGATGGCATCACGGAAGAGGACAGTCCTACGGCGGTGCCACTGCACCCCGCCAGCAGATTTGAGGTAAAAGAGACACAGCTGCGTTTTAATTTTTGTAATACGTCTCACTGTCTCTTTATGTAATCAGATCCCAGTCAAGTGTCTTTGTGTCATCTTCAATCTCAGTTAGAGTGAGAAGGCCTCAGCTGTATACCTATATTATGAAACAGTTTATGAGAATGGCACCTTTGAGCTTCGCGCATCTTAATGAGAACATAACAAAACTCCCACCGAAGCCTCTTTAAGTTGAAGTGGGAGCTGCCTGTGGTCAAACAACTCCTTAAATGTCAGTCTCAGTAGGCAGTGTGAACAGGGAAACACAGCATGAAAACATTCCTCTCTTTTCCTCCAGGCCTTTTCAGGAACGGTGGTAGAAAAGGACCCAATGCCTTCGGCTGTTCCACACTTGACCATCGCTCCGCCAGGTCTGCCAACAATACTTGAGAGGAAACAAGAGGAGGTGGCGCCTGACGTCACCCCAACTGAGCAGGCCCCGAAAAGGGTGTCGAAGTTTAAAGCTGCCAGGTTACAGCAGAAGTGACTTCTGACAGGCAAATATCCACGTTTCACAGTAACTCTTTTTTTTCTTTTCAAAAAACACCTTTGTTTCTTTTTTACAACCAACAAACTGGACACACATCCTCTCTTTTACTTTTCTCGCTACTCAAATCTACTTTCACTTTCGCTTTTAAACACACAGGGTTTCTGCTATTGAGTATGACTGTTTAATGAAGAAAAGTACAGTAGCACTGATAACAAAATCAGCCTTCATGCTTTTTAACACTTCTTAGTCTCTTTTGCTAATCTGCTGCTTACAGCATAAATGGCACTTTGTGATTGTCCATGTTTCTGTTAGGCATGTTCAAACCAGTTTCTGTTACATTACATACATTCACCTGTCTGCTGCTCCTCTGTTGATTCTTGCTTTCGCCAGTTTAGGTGTGACACTAGGCTGCCATAGCTGCCATGTTTTGTTTCTTTTTCCAAGTACCGATCATTAAACAGAATCAGGTGCCCGCTATAGCTCCTCCTTATACCTTCTTTTCACCTACCTAATGAATGTATGCATCCCTTTGTCACAAGCTTTATGAAACAACAACAACAACAAAATAATATTGATGGAAGCTAAAAGGAAAATAAATGATTTTGGCTACAATCCTCGGTTCTTTTTCCTACCTTGGAAAAAAACTAAATTTTTTGCTCTCAATGGGATTGTTTCATTTCGCTGTACTGACAGCGTTTTATTTTCTATCTCAATATCTTCATCAGAAACAGTTCAGAAAGGTTTTCTCAAATATTTGCTACACATAATAGTAATAATGTGTAATGGTAACACATTTTTGCTTCTGATTCGTACTGTAAATTGTTTTGGTCTTTAAACAGCTATTACCAGACACTGACTGAGTTAATATGGTCTTTTTTATGAATTATTGTTACTCCTGTTGAATTTCCTGTTGTGCATTAAAATTTGAAGAGCTAAGTAAAGCACCAGCTCAAATTGCAACCAAACCTTCTGAGGGAGCAATAACATTTCATCAAATTTGTAAAGCCAACCAAACGCAAAGTGCCTACTCCAGTTAGTAAAAGTACAGTCAAATGACAGCCTTAATGGAGGAGAGGGAATTTCCAAGCCAGCCACACTGACAACAAATCAAGTTCAGCACGGGCCCAAAAAACAAAAACTGAACCGTTGAGGACTGAGAGTAAGTCTGGTTTGTAGATTACAGTTTGCAATTCTTGGCTGCAGCCTGACTGTGCACGAGATAAATTCCTACCACAGCACATAAAATACACAACTGCTCAGCTGCTCTATGAGTGCATTTGTGGATGATGCAAGATGACTTCCATAACATCAGTGGTTGAGGTGAAACACTTAAAAATTTGAGGTCTCGAACAGCAGCGCAGCAACAACATCCTTGATATGCAGCAGCACAAAGAAGACCTTTAGCTGGGCATGATAATGAAAATATTTCAATGTTTCAAACACTTGACAAGAGGAATGCCACATCTCTCCCTCCTGCGTTAAAAAGAAAATAAACTGTGAAATCAGAAATCACCTGGATAGTGTTATGTAGTCCTGAATGAACACACAGATCTCATTCTCTCTAAGAGGTTAAGTGGTGAAGGAAATATTCAGATCCTTTACTAAGTAATCATGTCAATACGAGTCTTTCGTTCAAAATCTCACCCAGGTTAATGGACTTAAGTCTCATCAGCAACACGTACCTCAGTGGCTCTTTTCACCTCCTTTGGACCTTGACTGGTTTAATAAAACTATCTGAGAAGTTGAGAGGAGAAAAATGTCTCTTTGGTTGGACAACTCATTGATATCCGAGACATGACCGGGGGGCCTCAGCTAGACACTGCGTTTTTGTAAGGGGAAATACTCCATTAAAGTCAGAGTACCTCAAAATTGTACAGCTCTTGTGTAAATATACTTTGTATAAATGTACTGCACCTCTCACCATGGGTGAAGTGTGGAATAGCTGCCAGGCAGAGAGCAAACTGTGCACAAGACAAGATGTGTGCAAGATTTAGTGCAGCCTCATATGACTGCACTCATATAAGATGAGGAGGGAAAAAAAACGAACAGTCTTGTTTATTGCTATTGGGTCATATTACTGCTATGGCTATGATTATTATGATGATTACATTTAAATCTAAACAGATGTAAAAACACTTATTCATTGTTAAGCAGGATCCAATATATTTTAAAGTTCACAGCTGATGAAAGTGGTTCATATTGACTCAGTCATTCTTTTTTTATTCTCTTTCTCTTTATAGTTTAGACAGTTTGCTATCACTAGCAAATATTTGGAACCTGTTCACAAAAGTCACTCTCAGGCCAGTTTAACACGTTTTGTGTAGAAAAATAGATTTACAGTAAAAGGCCACAGACTGAACTGTATTGTTGTGGACACAATTTTGATTTCCAGAAGGGCCACATATACACACCACTGTACTTCATCTCCGCCACAAGTAGCTTTAATTAAAGCTGCGGCTTGTGAGTTGAAAGGCTATCACTCCTCTTTTAGTTAAGTGGTGGGAGTGCAGGTCTCTGATAAGAAGCTTTTAAACAGGTCCTGAGGTGACTCTGCCCCCCCCCCCCCACGCTTCCCCTTCATCAGGATTATTTCTCCAATATGAAAATCCAGGTAGCATGAGACAGATTAGGCAATGCTTAACATGCTAGCGTTGTGTTGGTGAGACACAGATCAATGGACTTATGTAGGTTAAGCTGTGAAGGTATATGCTGGAACATAGCAGAACTACATTTCAAAGAAATCTAGCATACAAACTATGTAATGGGCTGGAACACGGGCGAGATCTCCATTTCGGGGATTAAGAGGGATTTTAAGAGTTATGTGATGAAGGATTCAAGCAGGTATTGTTGTCCAGACAGGTGCTAGGACCTGAGGCTGGGGGGGTGGGGGGGTTACACTTAGCTCCAAATGTCAGATAAATGAACTAAACAGCAGTCAGTGTATCTGCTGTGCTGCTTTTTTAACATATAATATCTGTACCTGCATCATTTACACACTTATGTCATCTATAAGAGGAACAGGTGTTTGTTCCCCTCTCATTACAGCCTCAGGTGAAAATCATAGGAGAAAAACACACAATCTGTGGTGATGTCACAGCTCGGCAACTTTGTCACACCTCACACTTCCCTTAAAGAAAGAATGCAGCAAAGTTCAACGAATCAAATCCAGCATGTCGAGGTCTGTCTTGGCTCCACATATCTGAGAAAAACAAAAATGTAACACACACCAAAAAAGTTTCATATCTGGAAAATGTTCATAATAAATAATAATTATTAGAACAGAGATACTTTGAGGCCTAATTTCAAGTTAATCATCAAAAAAATGAATCAATTTCAAGTGGATTGCCAGGCCAAAATATCAATATTTCTATGATTCCTTTTTCTCAAATGTGAGGAATTGATGCCTTTACTTAATATCAAATTTGGGCTTCTGACTTTTGATTAGTCAAGTCAAGCAATTTGAAGACGTCATTTTCATCATCCAATAAAAGCATTTATAAGCCAGTAACTGACAGATTCATTGTAGATGAATAACAACTAGTTGCAGCTTGAATTACCTCAAAAGAACACAAAAGCCTGTAGGCCACTGCCAATGAGACAACAGAATAAAGATCACGTGACCTGTCCAAGTATATTCTTTTTCTTTCATGTAAACTTCAACAAATCATCACCACAACATTAAGACCAAGGACCTCGTTTATTTTATTATTGACTTCTGATAATGTGCAGGAATTTGTTGAGAAGAAAATGTTGGGAATGCATTCATTTCATTTAAGACGGTTCCTTCCTCCCCTCCTTCCAGGATGATGTACAGTGAAGGTCACATGGATGCTACAAGTCACATCCAGTTTAGACTCCATAATTAAGCCATTCAGTGACTATAATGCTGAATCACTGAGGTATAGTCACCGTTTATCCCATCATTAGGTCCATAAAGCAAGAAGCAGCCACAACAAGGGGAGTTAAACACAACCAGTCTGTGTAGAAATCAGAATCATTTTAAGTCTATAACACAACAGCAAGTGTAAGACCACATCCCGTCACATGCACCCACAGAAGTTTTTCAAAATAAAACTGCTGCCCTTTGCAGGTAATCCCCCCACAGCAAATCTGACACGCACAAACACCACATAATACTTTGATATGCGTGAATCTCAGAGGAGGGATTGATGTTGTCTGCGTCCTGGAGACGCCAGCGCACACTTTACGCACGGTGCCCATTCTGTTACACTTACACACCAGCGGCCAGATGAGGGAGACATACGGCTTCGGGACATGTCGAAGTATCCCGAGTCATTTTTATAAGATAGATTTCATTACCTCTTTCCTCAACTGGAAATACAACACAGCAAAGCACAGTGCTGCCCGGAGGAAGCGCTTGAAGGTTTTTCATTTTTGAGTTGTTGTTTTGCTTATTTTGGTAGCGAGAGAGAGAGTGAGAGGGGGAGAGAAAGAGAGAGAGAGAGAGGAAACGGGAGTTGAAGGAGGGAGAAATCTGGGTCCGACTGTGTGTGCTGGGCGTTTTATGATAAAGCGTGTGAAGCGTACGGTCCGTCAGTCAGCAGTCAGTCATCCAGTTTCAACATCACTCTCCACTGAACTCCAGCTGTCACCCCGTGTCCTCCGCGTCTCCTCGCGTTATCCAGGTAAGAGCAAAGCACCTCTCACCTACCCGGGATCTTACTCTGTTACTTATCTGTACAAAGTGTGAGAGTTTTAAGTTTGTGTCGGAGTCGGATTCTGATAGACGTGCGTTTCCCGGAGCTGCCACTCTTGGGTTGTTGTTTTTTTTTGAGGGGGGGGTAGGTTGTTAAAAAGTATAAATATAAGCGAGGACGAGAAGGTTAGAAAAGAGGAGCAAGTGTATGTTTATTTGTGCGTGAACAGTGGACTGTGAACCTGATCCACGATGCTTTCATGACGACCTTTTTTCATAATGATGTCTGATTTCAGTGTAGAGCCATAAACCCCATCAGTACAGACAGCAGACACCAGTAACCTACAGTGTCTGTACATACAGTTTGCCTGCTGTTCATTGCCAGCTTCAATCACATCATTCACATGTTTTAAGTTGCACCTTTACCTGCTGTGACACAGTCCCTGGTAGGCCATGCTTTAGATATTGTGACCTGTATATATATATATATATATATATATATATATGTATATACTGTCACCTGTACAGAGTGGCAGAGCATACTTTCAAAGCCACCCTCACCCTCTGCCTGCCCCCTCCTCTTCCTCCTGTTTCCAAATGCTCTCCTTTGAAGCGATGATGCCCCATCTGTCATATGTGAGCAAAGAGAGACCATGCTCTGCTCTTCTCAATTACTGAATTCTCCTCATGCCAGCTCCGGTGGGACAGGAGGAGGAGCAGGTGGGTGGCAGTCAGTACGATCAATCAACATGAAATATTCAGCTTTGAATATACACATCATTTACTGCTGCTGCTGCTGCTGCTGCTGCTGCCCTTGTTAGAGACACCCCAAAAAGAGTTGGGGCGTTTGTGTGAAGCGTTTTGTAACTGAGACCATGTGTTTGCTGCTGTGACTCAGTTTCTGACGTATATGTTTAGGTGATACTCTCTTTTCTTTTCTTCTTCTTCTTCTTTTTTTTTTTTAAAAGAGAAAACTATGGCGTAGATGGAGACTGGAGTGGGTGTTTGAAATGATTCTGATCATAAGTGAGAGAAAATTAGAGAGAAGGAGGGCGAGAGGATGAAACTGTATTAAACGTAGCGCCACAGCCGTTTTCTCATTATGCTGCGGTAAAGTCATACAGCTTACATGACAAAGCTCTGCTTGGCAACTTTCTCCCTTGATAGAAGCACTTGTTTGAACATGAGGCACATGATTTGAATATCTGTAATCCATGCTGAAATCAACAGGCCAGATGAACTTTTTGGCACCCTCTTACCACCACATTGAGTCGGATTTTCTTTTCCCCCAAATGCCTAAGCTATTTAGACTTAGGCTTTAAATCATTTGGAGAAAGAAAAAAAGGAAAAGGAAGAAAGGAAAAAAAAAAGCAAGGCAAAAGTTATTTGTTTTGTCCCCTGTGAAGACCACGGAAATCCTGGAATTTTGAAATCCTATCACAGGAGAATCTGAACCTTTCCAATCATTCAAACTCTTCAGGAAACTTTTAATCTCCTAAGTGTCTGCCTTGTGATAATAATATCTCTGTGATGTTGCCTCATGAAATTTGCCCGAGTACCATGGCCCTAAGTATTTGAGCTATGAGGCAATACAGTGAAAAGCATAGCCCCCTCATATGAGAACACAACAGTGAATAATTAATAACCTTGCTCCCAATTCCAGGAAAACAATAGCATATTGTAGGAACACTGCACTAATTTAACTAGAGGAGAGAGAGAAAAAAAAAAACAGTCGACAACTTCGACAAAATGTGGAATGCATCACCATTGTTGTAAGGCATGTCTGCATGAGTTTTTGGTCTAGTTATTCTCACCACTGCGGCTTTGAAAGCTCTGTATACATCTGTGTTGTATGTGCCTATACTGTAGTGTTGCAGGCTGTATAATATTGTAGTGTAATGTTGTTTGCCTTTGAGATTAATCAGAACCCATTAAATACCCCTCTCTCACCTGCTGGCAGTATGTGAGGTGGAAGTGCACATGCAGGAAGCTATTTTCCACAGGCCTCCTCTCTTGGCTGTCAGCTCCCATTAAGGGGGAAGGTGTCATATCTGTAACACAGCTGAGTGCAGATGGCAGAGTGGAGGGGATGGCTCACCGATTTAAACAATGATTAATGAACAGAGATGGAAAACAAATTACATTGGACTATTGGAGGCAGGGAATTGTTTTTATGAAAATGTTAATTGTGTCTGCCAGGCTGATACCAGGAGTGGGGGAAGGGTGGAGTGAGGGCAAGGCAGTGAGGCAACCAAGGGGCTACTGATAGGACATCTACTACTCCCCTGGCTCAGATTATCGGTGTGTCTCAGCATGCAATGTTTTAATACCGCACCTTGGCTTTAAGACCTCTAATGTGCCATAACTTTCAAGGTTTGGCTTTTTATGATGAACCCCATGAAGAATTGTCGCCCACCACTGCACCAATTAGCGTTATCTCTAATAATAA
>JAFHLA010000206.1:0-72463 GCA_021432705.1 Caranx ignobilis
ATTTGAACGAACTCCTCCTAGGGATTTCGCCCGATCGACTTCAGTTTTGGTACACAGGGCATCTAGAGACCATGCTCGTCAAAAGTTATTCGCAGATGTCTGTAGGTCAAAGGGCGTGGCTGCTAGGGCCCGCCAAAGTTTGGCGAATTTTCGTTTTCTCACAATTTCGTTCGAACGGCTCTCACGCCCACATACTTGATCCCAGCTGCTTCAAACTTGCTGGACATGACGATGGCTCCGCCCTGAACGTTCCGATATATTGACTTCCCACCTCACTCATAGCGCCCCCCGGTGGTAACAGGAAGTGTGCAGCTTTTACTCTAACGTCAATAAATACCACATAGTTGACCCCATCGACTTCGTTCCACTTCTAATACATGCAGGACAAGATGGGGAAGCTACATTATTAAGCTTGTCAAGCTGTGACTAATGGCGTCCGTGTGGGGCGCCGCGACTGTCGATCCCTCGCACCAATTACGATTGGCTTTTTGATGGCTTTAACAAACTCGTACCAACCTGAACTTTGGCATGCAGGTCAAGACTGACGAGCTCTTTCATTTGATATGCGGCATGCCCATGGGCGTGGCCAAACGGCTCAACAGCGCCACCTTGAAAATTTCAAAAACCCCTCCCATAGGGCTTTTTTGAGTAGGAAGTTGAAACTTGGTACACATGTCTATCTGGTCCAGACGCACAAAAAAGTCTCTTGCACCAATGGTCAGAACCAAACAGGAAGTCGGCCATCTTGATTTACATTGTCAACTTTTCGCAATTTCCACACATCGTATTTGAACGAACTCCTCCTAGAGATTTCGTCCGAGTCGACTTCATATTGCATGAACCTCATCTCAAGACCTTTGTGATCAAAAGTTGTTCGCAGATTTTCTCTATCTCAAGGGGCGTGGGCTATAATTGTGATTATTCAACAACAAAATGTTTGGGTGTTTGCTCATGCCTTTAATATGCTCATAGCTTCATGAAAATTGATACACATGTGAGGAGTGGCAAGTCTTCCCCATTGATAGAGGTCTGGCACATGGGCGGGGCCCAAATGCCTCAACAGCGCCACCTTGAAATTTTCAAAAACCCTCCCCATAGGGGTTTTTTTGGAGTACACTCATGAAAATGGTACACATGTGTAACTTGTCCAGACGCACAAAAAGTCTCTGGCACCACTAGTCAGACCAACAGGAAGTCCGCCATTTTGATTTTAATGGTCTCTTTTTTTGGCCATTTCATCATGTTTGAAACTTGACTAACTTTGTGTGTGTTTCACCTACAAGCATGAAAATCGTAGACTGATAGAACTCATCATCACGCACAAAAAAGTTCATTGGGTCCAAGCTCTAAAGTCAACAGGAGTCCGCCATTTGACCTCAAAAGGTCAAGTTTTGGTGATTTTCCCGCCATTTTGACTAATGCTCTACTTTTTTTGGCCATATCATCATGTTTCAAACGTGAATAACTTTGCGTGTGTTTCACCTACGAGCATGAAAATCGGTAGGCTGATAGAACTCATCAAGACGCACAAAAAAGGTCAGAGGTTTCGAAGCTCTAAAGTCACAGGAAGTCAGCCATTGACCTCAAAGGTCAAGTTTTTGGTGATTTCTACACACAATACTTAAACGAAATCCTCCTAGGGATTTCATCAGATCGACTTCATACTTCATGAACATCATCTCAAAACCTTTGTGATTAAACATTATCAAAACCTTTGCTCTACGTTAAGGGCGTAGCCGCTATGGCGCCGCCATTATCTCATGTGTCGCCATGGAACATGAAATCCTTCTAACTCCATCATGCATTGTCCATTGGCTTCAAATTTCACATGTGTGATGAAGGTCCGCCCCTCAACGCGCCTGGACAGTCTGCCTGCGCTCGTAGCGCCCCCTGGTGGATGACCCATCAACGTGCTGTAACTCCTTTGTGCATTGTCGATCTGCTCCAAACTTCACGTGTGTGATGAGTCTCTGCCCCTCAATGCACACCGACCAGCTCTGCAACGCTCGTAGCGCCACCCAGTGGACGAGCCCAACATTGCGTTTTTCCTCTTTCTCCGGTTTCTCCTCTCTTCCCGCTTCGGGCCGTGGGGCCCTCCCCACCCGCAGGGCCCTCCCCGGGGCCGCAGGGGCCGCGGTCGGCATGTGGCGAGGGCCCGTTCACAGCCGCTTGCGGCTTTAATTAGGGCCCGAGCGCGACTGGCAAGTCGTCTGGCGAAGGCCCTATTGAAATCGCGCGCTGTTTATTATTATTATTTATTATTATTATTATTATTCCGCGTCTTTGAACTGCAATATGCCCCCTTTCGCATGCCCGAAAAGTCACAACTTTTTCGACATGCATATTGGGACGGCCCAAAATAGACGTCTGATAGGGTCGTCGCACAGGGTCGACGCAAAATGGCGAAATAGCGCCCCCTTGAAATTTTCGACCTGCGACCCCGCCCATGTGTTTGACCTACATGCATGAAATTCGGTGAGCGTTTAGAACATCCCAAACGCAAAAAATACTCTTATCGTCATGGTGAAAAGTCGACAGGAAGTCGGCCATTTTGATTTGTAGTTTTTTCGTATTTGACAAACTCCTCCTAGGGATTTCGCCCGATCGACTCAAGTTTTGGTACAGGTCATCTAGAGGCCATGCTCATGAAAAGTTATCAAAGAATGTCTGTAGGTCAAAGGGCGTGGCTGCTAGGGCCCGCCAAAGTTGGCGATTTTTCGTTTTCCCCGCAATTTCGTTTCGAACGCCTCTCACGCCCACATGCTTCATCCGAGCGGCTTCAAACTTGCTGGACATGACGATGGCTCCGCCCTGAACGTTCCGATGTATTGACTTCCCACCTCACTCATAGCGCCCCCCGGTGGTAACAGGAAGTGTGCAGCTTTACTCTAACGTCAATAAATACCACATAGTTCACCAATCAACTTCGTTCCACCTCTAATACATGCAGGACAAGATGGTGAAGCTACATTATTAAGCTTGTGAAGCTATGACTAATGGCATCCGTGTGGCGGCGCCACGACTGTCGATCCCTCGCCACCAATTACGATTGGCTTTTTGATGGCTTTAACAAACTTGTACCCACATGAAATTTGGCACGCAGGTCGAGACTGATGAGCTCTTTCGTTTGATAGGTGGCTCGCCATGGGCGTGGCCAACGGCTCAACAGCGCCACCTTGAAATTTTCAGAAACCCCCTCCCATAGGGCTTTTTTGTAGCAGGAAGATGAAACTTGGTACACATGTCTATCTTATCCAGACGCACAAAAAAGTCTCTTGGACCAATGGTCACAAACCAACAGGAAGTCGCCATCTTGATTTTTATACTCAACTTTTGACGATTTCCACACTTCCTATTTGAACAAACTCCTCCTAGGATTTCATCGGATCGACTTCATATTGCATGAACATCATCTCAAGACCTCTGTCATCACCAGATATCAAAAGCTTTTGCTCTACGTTAAGGGGCGTGGCCGCTATGGCGCCGCCATTTCTGATGCCTCGCCATGGAACATCAAATCCTTATAACTCCATCATGCATTGTCCCATTGGCTTGAAACTTCACATGTGTAATGAGGTCCGCCCCTGAATGAACCTGACCACGTCTGGTTGCGCTCGCAGCGCCACCTGGTGGATGACCCGTCAACATGCTGTAACTCCTTCACACAGTGTCCGATCTGCTCCAAACTTCACGTCTGATCAAGGTCTGCCCCTCAATGCACCTCACCAGCTCTGGCAATGCTCGTAGCACCACCCGGTGGACGAGCCCAACATTGCGTTTTTCCTCTCTTTCTCCAGGTTTCTCCTCTCTTCCCGCTTCAGGCCGCGGGGCCCTCCCCGACCCGCAGGGCCCTCCCCGAACCGCAGGGGCCCGCGGTCGCATGTGGCGAGGGCCCGTTCACAGCCGCTTGCGGCTTTAATTATTATTATTATTCTTATTACGAACCCTTTTGCCCCAATTTCGCCCCCTTTCCCAAACTTAAAATGCTTAAATTTTTGCACGGACGACGGTCTGGTGAAAATTTGATAATTTGGAGTCGTCGCCCAGGGTCGACGCGAATTGGCGAAATAGCGCCCCCTTGAAATTTTGAAAATGCGAGCCCCGCCTCTGTGTTTTCACTTACATGCATGAAACTTGGTGTGCTTTTAGAACACGGCAAGACGCACAAAAAATTCTCTTGCTGTGAGAGTGAAATGTCAACAGAAGTCGGCCATTTTGGTTTGTAGTTTTCGTGTATTTGAACGAACTCCTCCTAGGGATTTCCCCGAGCGACTTCAATTTTGGTACACGTCATCTACAGACCATGCTCATCAAAATGTGTTCGCAGAATTTCTCTAAGTCAAAGGGCGTGGCTGCTAGGGCCCGCCAAAGTTTGGCGAATTTTCGTTTTCTCGCAATTTCGTTTCGAACGGCTCTCACGCCCACATACTTCGTCCCAGCGGCTTCAAACTTGCTGGACATGACGATGGCTCTGCCCGAACGTTCCGATGTATTGACTTCCCACCTCACTCATAGCGCCCCCGGTGGTAACAGGAAGTGTGCAGCTTTTACTCTAACATCAATAAATACCACATAGTTGACCCCATTGACTTTGTTCCACTTCTAATACATGCAGGACAAGATGGTGAAGCTACATTATTAAGCTTGTCAAGCTATGACTAATGGCGTCCGTGTGGCGGCGCCGCGACTGTCGATCCCTCGCCACCAATTACGATTGGCTCTTTGATGGCTTTAACGAACTCGTACCCACGTGAAATGTGGCACGTAGGTCGAGACTGACGAGCTCTTTCATTTGATAGGCGGCTCGCCCATGGGCGGGGCCAAACGGCTCAACAGCGCCACCTTGAAAATTTCAAAAACCCCTCCCATAGGGGTTTTTTTGGAGCAGGAAGATGAAACTTGGTACACATGTTTATCTCGTCCAGACGAACAAAAAAGTCTCTGGCACCAATGGTCGGAACCCAACAGGAAGTCGGCCATCTTGATTTCTATTGTCTACTTTTTTTGGCTATTTCATCATGTTTTGAAACTTGAATAACTTTGTGTGTGTTTCACCTACAAGAATGAAAATCGGTAAGCTGATAGAACTCATCAAGACGCACAAAAAAGATCATTGAGTCAAAGCTCTAAAGTCAACAGGAAGTCAGCCATTTGACCTCAAAGGTCAAGTTTTGGTGATTTCTACACAACATACTTAAACAAAATCCTCCTAAGGACCTCATCGGATCGACTTCATACTTCATGAACATCATCTCAAAACGTTTGTGATTAAACATTATCAAAACCTTTGCTCTACGTTAAGGGGCGTGGCCGCTATGGCGCCGCCATTTCTGATGCCTCGTCATGGAACATCAAATCCTTGTAACTCCATCATGCATTGCCCCAGTGGCTTGAAACTTCACATGTGTGATGAAGGTCCGCCCCTCAATGCACCCGACCGGCCCTGGCAACGCTCGTAGCGCCACCCGGTGGACGAGCCCAACATTGCGTTTTTCCTGTTTCTCCGGGTTTCTCCTCTCTTCCCGCTTCGGGCCGCGGGGCCTCCCCGACCCGCAGGGGCCTCCCCGGGCCGCAGAGGCCCGCGGTCGCATGTGGCGAGGGCCCGTTCACAGCCGCTTGCGGCTTTAATTATTATTATTCTTCTTACGCAACTTCATGCCCCAATTTCGCCCCTTTCCCAAATTCGAAAATGCATGAAACTGTGCATGGTCGACCGGCCTTCTCCGAAATTCGATATTTTGGGGTCGTCGCACATGGTCAAGGCAAAATGGCGAAATAGCGCCCCCTAGAAATTTTCAAAATGCGAGCCCCGCCTCTGTGTTTGACCTACATGCATGAAATTCGGTGACCTTTCAGAACATCCGAAGACGCAAAAAAATCCTCTTATTGTCATGGTGAAATGTCGACAGGAAGTCGGCCATTTTGATTTGTAGTTTTTTCGTATTTGAACGAACTCCTCCTAGGGATTTCGCCCGATCGACTTCAGTTTTGGTACAGGGCATCTAGAGACCATGCTCGTCAAAAGTTATTCGCAGAATGTCTGTAGGTCAAAGGGCGTGGCTGCTAGGGCCCGCCAAAGTTTGGCGAATTTTCGTTTTCTCGCAATTTCGTTTCGAATGGCTCTTACGCCCACATACTTGATCCCAGCTGCTTCAAACTTGCTGGACATGACGATGGCTCCGCCCTGAACGTTCCGATATATTGACTTCCCACCTCACTCATAGCGCCCCCCGGTGGTAACAGGAAGTGTGCAGCTTTTACTCTAACGTCAATAAATACCACATAGTTGACCCCATCGACTTCGTTCCACTTCTAATACATGCAGGACAGATGGGGAAGCTACATTATTAAGCTTGTCAAGCTGTGACTAATGGCGTCCGTGTGGGGGCGCCGCGACTGTCGATCCCTCGCCACCAATTACGATTGGCTTTTTGATGGCTTTAACAAACTCGTACCAACCTGAACTTTGGCATGCAGGTCAAGACTGACGCGCTCTTTCATTTGATATGCGGCATGCCCATGGGCGTGGCCAAACGGCTCAACAGCGCCACCTTGAAAATTTCAAAAACCCCTCCCCATAGGGCTTTTTTTGGAGTAGGAAGTTGAAACTTGGTACACATGTCTATCTGGTCCAGACGCACAAAAAAGTCTCTTGCACCAATGGTCAGAACCAAACAGGAAGTCGGCCATCTTGATTTCCATTGTCAACTTTTCGCAATTTCCACACATCGTATTTGAACGAACTCCTCCTAGAGATTTCGTCCGATCGACTTCATATTGCATGAACCTCATCTCAAGACCTTTGTGATCAAAAGTTGTTCGCAGATTTTCTCTATCTCAAGGGGCGTGGCTATAATTGTGATTATTCAACAACAAAATGTTTGGTGTTTGCTCATGCCTTTAATATGCTCATAGCTTCATGAAAATTGATACACATGTGAGGAGTGGCAAGTCTTCCCCATTGATAGAGGTCTGGCACATGGGCGGGGCCAAATGCCTCAACAGCGCCACCTTGAAATTTCAAAAACCCCTCCCCATAGGGGTTTTTTTGGAGTACACTCATGAAAATTGGTACACATGTGTAACTTGTCCAGACGCACAAAAAAGTCTCTGGCACCACTAGTCAGAACCAAACAGGAAGTCCGCCATTTTGATTTTAATGGTCTACTTTTTTTGGCCATTTCATCATGTTTGAAACTTGAATAACTTTGTGTGTGTTTCACCTACAAGCATGAAAATCGGTAGACTGATAGAACTCATCATCACGCACAAAAAAGTTCATTGGGTCCAAGCTCTAAAGTCAAGAGGAAGTCCGCCATTTGACCTCAAAGGTCAAGTTTTGGTGATTTTCCGCCGTTTTGACTTTAATGCTCTACTTTTTTGGGCCATTTCATCATGTTTGAAACGTGAATAACTTTGCGTGTGTTTCACCTACGAGCATGAAAATCGGTAGGCTGATAGAACTCATCAAGACGCACAAAAAAGGTCAGAGGTTCGAAGCTCTAAAGTCAACAGGAAGTCAGCCATTTGACCTCAAAGGTCAAGTTTTGGTGATTTCTACACAACATACTTAAACAAAATCCTCCTAGGGATTTCATCGGATCGACTTCATACTTCATGAACATCATCTCAAAACCTTTCTCATTAAAAGTTATCAAAACCTTTGCTCTACATTAAGGGGCGTGGCCGCTATGGCGCCGCCATTTCTCATGCGTCGCCATGGAACATCAAGTCCTTCTAACTCCATCATGCATTGTCCCACTGGCTTCAAATTTCACATGTGTGATGAAGGTCTGCCCCTCAATGCACCTGACCGGCTCTGGCAACGCTCGGAGCGCCACCCGGTGGATGAGCCAAACATTGCGTTTTTTCCTCTTTCTCCGGGTTTCTCCTCTCTTCCCGCTTCGGGCCGCAGGGCCCTCCCCGACCCGCGGGGCCCTCCCCGAGCCGCAGGGGCCCGCGGTCGCATGTGGCGAGGGCCCGTTCACAGCCGCTTGCGGCTTTAATTAGGGCCCGAGCGACGACTGCAAGTCGTCTGGCGAAGGCCCTATTGTAATTGCGCTGTTTATTATTATTATTCTTACGAACATTCAAACCCCAATTTGGCCCCTTTCCCATGCTCAAAACGCACCAACTTTGGCAGGGACGACCGGTCTGGCGAAAAATTTGATATTTTGGAGTCGTCTCACATGTTCGAAGCGAATTGGCGAAATAGCGCCCCCTAGAAATTTTAAAAGATGAGCCCCTCTTAGCTGTTTTACCTACATGCATGAAATTTGGTACAGTTATGTATCATCCCAAGACGCACAAAAAAGCTCTTAATGTCGTGGTGAAATGTCAACAGGAAGTCCGCCATTTTGATTTGTAGTTTTTTCGTATTTGAACGAACTCCTCCTAGGGATTTCGCCCGATCGACTTCAGTTTTGGAACAGGGCATCTAGAGACCATGCTCATCAAAAGTTATTAAAAGAATGTCTGTAGGTCAAAGGGCGTGGCTGCTAGGGCCCGCCAAAGTTTGGCGAATTTTCGTTTTCTCGCAATTTCGTTTCGAACGGCTCTCACGCCCACATACTTGATCCCAGCTGCTTCAAACTTGCTGGACATGACGATGGCTCGGCCCTGAACGTTCCGATGTATTGACTTCCCACCTTACTCATAGCGCCCCCCGGTGGTAACAGGAAGTGTGCAGCTTTTACTCTAACGTCAATAAATACCACATAGTTGACCCCATCGACTTCGTTCCACTTCTAATACATGCAGGACAAGATGGTGAAGCTACATTATTAAGCTTGTCAAGCTGTGACTAATGGCGTCCGTGTGGGGGCGCCGCGACTGTCGATCCCTCGCCACCAATTACGATTGGCTTTTTGATGGCTTTAACAAACTCGTACCAACCTGAACTTTGGCACGCAGGTTGAGACTGGCGAGCTCTTTCATTTGATATGCAGCACGCCCATGGGCGTGGCCAAACGCCTCAACAGCGCCACCTTGAAATTTCAAAAACCCCTCCCCATAGGGGTTTTTTTGGAGTAGGAAGTTGAAACTTGGTACACATGTCTATCTTGTCCAGACGCACAAAAAACTCTCTTGCACCAATGGTCAGAACCAAACAGGAAGTCGGCCATCTTGATTTACATTGTCAACTTTTCGCAATTTCCACGCCTCGTATTTGAACGAACTCCTCCTAGGGATTTTGTCCGATCGACTTCATATTGCATGAACATCATCTCAAGACCTTTGTGATCAAAAGTTATTAAAAGCTTTTCTCTATCTCAAGGGGCGTGGCTATAATTGTGATTATTCAACAACAAAATGTTTGGTGTTTGTTCATGCCTTTAATATGCTCATAGCTTCATGAAAATTCATACACATGTGAGGAGTGGCAAGTCTTCCCCATTGATAGAGGTCTGGCACATGGGCGGGGCCAAATGCCTCAACAGCGCCACCTTGACATTTTCAAAAACCCCTCCCCATAGGGGTTTTTTTGGAGTACACTCATGAAAATTGGTACACATGTGTAACTTGTCCAGACGCACAAAAAAGTCTCTGGCACCACTGGTCAGAACCAAACAGGAAGTCCGCCATTTTGATTTTAATACTCTACTTTTTGGCCATTTCATCATGTTTGAAACTTGAATAACTTTGCGTGTGTTTCACCTACAAGCATGAAAATCGGTAGACTGATAGAACTCATCATCACGCACAAAAAAGTTCATTGGGTTCAAGCTCTAAAGTCAACAGGAAGTCCGCCATTTGACCTCAAAGGTCAAGTTTTGGTGATTTTCCGCCGTTTTGACTTTAATGCTCTACTTTTTTTTGCCATTTCATCATGTTTGAAATGTGAATAACTTTGCGTGTGTTTCACCTACGAGCATGAAAATTGGTAGGCTGATAGAACTCATCAAGACGCACAAAAAAGGTGGGAGGTTTGAAGCTCTAAAGTCAACAGGAAGTCAGCCATTTGACCTCAAAGGTCAAGTTTTGGTGATTTCTACACAACATACTTAAACAAAATTCTCCTAGGGATTTCATCGGATCGACTTCATACTTCATGAACTCATCTCAAAACCTTTGTGATTAAACATTATCAAAACCTTTGCTCTACGTTAAGGGGCGTGGCCGCTATGGCGCCACCATTTCTCATGCCTCGCCATGGAACATCAAGTCCTTCTAACTCCATCATGCATTGTCCCGCTGGCTTCAAATTTCACATGTGTGATGAAGGTCTGCCCCTCAATGCACCTGACCGGCTCTGGCAACGCTCGCAGCGCCACCCGGTGGATGAAGGGAACATTGCGTTTTTCCTCTTTCTCCAGGTTTCTCCTCTCTTCCCGCTTCGGGCCGCGGGGCCCTCCCAGACCCGCAGGGACCTCTCCGAGCCGCAGGGGCCCGCGGTCGCATGTGGCGAGGGCCCGTTCACAGCCGCTTGCGGCTTTAATTAGGGCCCGAGCGACGACTGCAAGTCGTCAGCGAAGGCCCTATTGTAATCGCGCTGTTTATTATTATTATTTATTATTATTATTCCGCGTCTTTGAACTGCAATATGGCCCCTTTCGCATGGTCGAAAAGTCAGAAATTTCGACATGCATATTGGGACGGCCCAAAATAGACGTCTGATAGGGTCGTCGCACAGGGTCGACGCAAATTGGCGAAATAGCGCCCCCTTGAAATTTTCGACCTGCGAGCCCCGCCCATGTGTTTGACCTACATGCATGAAATTCGGTGAGCGTTTAGAACATCCCAAGACGCAAAAAAAATCCTCTTATCGTCATGGTGAATTGTCGACAGGAAGTCGGCCATTTTGATTTGTAGTTTTTTCGTATTTGAACAAACCCTCCTAGGGATTTTGCCCGATCGACTTCTGTTTTGGTACAGGTCATCTACAGGCCATGCTCATCAAAAGTTATCAAAGAATGTCTGTAGGTCAAAGGGCGTGGCTGCTAGGGCCCGCCAAAGTTTGGCGATTTTTCGTTTTCTCGCAATTTCGTTTCGAACGGCTCTCACGCCCACATACTTCGTCCGAGCGGCTTCAAACTTGCTGGACATGACGATGGCTCCGCCTGAACGTTCCGATGTATTGACTTCCCACTTCACTCGTAGCGCCCCCCGGTGGTAACAGGAAGTGTGCAGCTTTTACTCTAACATCAATAAATACCACATAGTTCACCCAATCGACTTCGTTCCACTTCTCATACATGCAGGACAAGATGGTGAAGCTACCTTATTAAGCTTGTCAAGCTATGACTAATGGCGTCCGTGTGGCGCCGCCGCGACTGTCCATCCCTCGCCACCAATTACGATTGGCTTTTTGATGGCTTTAACAAACTCGTACCCACATGAAATTTGGCACGCAGATCGAGACTGACGAGCTCTTTCATTTGATATGCAGCTCGCCCGTGGGCGTGGCCAAACGGCTCAACAGCGCCACCTTGAAATTTTCAAAAACCCCTCCCCATAGGGCTTTTTTTGGAGTAGGAAGTTCAAACTTGGTACACATGTCTATCTTGTCCAGATGCACAAAAAGTCTCTTGCACCAATGGTCACAACCCAACAGGAAGTCGGCCATCTTGATTTCCATCGTCAACTTTTCGCAATTTCCACGCATCGTATTTGAACGAACTCCTCCTAGGGATTTCATCCGATCGACTTCATATTGTATGACCATCATCTCAAGACCTTTGTGATCAAAAGTTATTAAAAGCTTTTCTCTATCTCAAGGGGCGTGGCTATAATTGTGATTATTCAACAACAAAATGTTTGGTGTTTGTTCATGCCTTTAATATGCTCATAGCTTCATGAAAATTGATACACATGTGAGGAGTGGCAAGTATTCCCCATTGATAGAGGTCTGGCACATGGGCGGGGCCAAATGCCTCAACAGCGCCACCTTGAAATTTTCAAAAACCCCTCCCCATAGGGGTTTTTTTTGGAGTAGGATGTTGAAACTTGGTACACATGTTTATCTGGTCCAGACGCACAAAAAAGTCTCTGGCACCACTGGTCAGAACCAAACAGGAAGTCCGCCATTTTGATTTTAATGGTCTAGTTTTTTTGGCCATTTCATCATGTTTGAAACTTGAATAACTTTACGTGTGTTTCACCTACAAGCATGAAAATTGGTAGGCTGATAGAACTCATCGAGACGTACAAAAAAGGTGATTGGGTCCAAGCTCTAAAGTCAACAGGAAGTCAGCCATTTGACCTCAAAGGTCAAGTTTTGATGATTTCTACACAACATACTCCTAGGGATTTCATCGGATCGACTTCATACTTCATGAACATCATGTCAAAACCTTTCTCATTAAACGTTATCAAAACCTTTGCTCTACGTTAAGGGGCGTGGCCGCTATGGCGCCGCCATTTCTCATGCGTCGCCATGGAACATCAAATCCTCATAACTCCATCATGCACTGTCCCACTGGCTTGAAACTTCACGTGTGTGATGAAGGTCTGCCCCTCAATGCACCAGACCGGCTCTGGCAACACTCGCAGCGCCACCCGGTGGATGAAGGGAACATTGCGTTTTTCCTCTTTCTCCAGGTTTCTCCTCTCTTCCCGCTTCGGGCCGCGGGCCCTCCCCGAGCCGCAGGGACCTCCCCGAGCCGCAGGGGCCCGCGGTCGCATGTAGCGAGGGCCCGTTCACAGCCGCTTGCGGCTTTAATTATTATTATTCTTACACGTAAACGACTGCCTTTTTGGGGACTTTCCCATGCTCGAAAAGTCAGGAAAATTTGCACACATGTCCGGACTGCGCAAAAATTCGATATTTTGGGGTCGTCGCGCATGGTCGACATGAAATGGCGAAATAGCGCCCCCTAGAAATTTTCAAAAACCCTCCGCATTGGGGTTTTTTTGGCGTAGGAGAACGAAATTCGGTACACATGTCTACCATCACAAGACGCACGAAAAGTCCATTAACGTCATGGTGAAATGTCGACAGGAAGTCGGCCATTTTGATTTGTAGTTTTTTCGTATTTGAACGAACTCCTCCTAGGGATTTCGCCCGATCGACTTCAATTTTGGCACAGGTCATCTAGAGGCCATGCTCATCAAAAGTTATTAAAAGAATGTCTGTAGGTCAAAGGGCGTGGCTGGTAGTGCCCGCCAAAGTTTGGCGAATTTTCGTTTTCTCGCAATTTCGTTTTGAACGGCTCTCACGCCCACATACTTCATCCCAGCGGCTTCAAACTTGCTGGACATGTCGATGGCTCCGCCCTGAACGTTCCGATGTATTGACTTCCCACCTCACTCGTAGCGCCCCCCGCTGGTAACAGGAAGTGTGCAGCTTTTACTCTAACGTCAATAAATACCACATAGTTGACCCCATCGACTTCGTTCCACTTCTAATACATGCACAACAACATGGTGAAGCTACATTATTAAGCTTGTCAAGCTACGACTAATGGCGTCCGTGTGGCGGCGCCGCGACTGTCGATCCCTCGCCACCAATTACGATTGGCTTTTTCATGGCTTTAACAAACTCGTACCAACGTGAAATTTCGCACGCAGGTCGAGACTGATGAGCTCTTTCATTTGATATGCGGCACGCCCATGGGTGGGGCCAAACGGCTCAACAGCGCCACCTTGAAATTTTCAAAAACCCCTCCCCATAGGGCTTTTTTTGGAGTAGGAAGTTGAAACTTGGTACACATGTCTATCTTGTCCAGACGCACAAAAAAGTCTCTTGCACCAATGGTCAGAACCAAACAGGAAGTCGGCCATCTTGATTTTTATTGTCAATTTTTCGCAATTTCCACGCATCCTATTTGAACGAACTCCTCCTAGGGATTTTGTCCGATCGACTTCATATTGTATGACCATCATCTCAAGACCTTTGTGATCAAAAGTTATTAAAAGCTTTTCTCTATCTCAAGGGGCGTGGCTATAATTGCGATTATTCAACAACAAAATGTTTGGTGTTTGTTCATGCCTTTAATATGCTCATAGCTTCATGAAAATTGATACACATGTGAGGAGTGGCAAGTATTCCCCATTGATAGAGGTCTGGCACATGGGCGGGGCCAAATGCCTCAACAGCGCCACCTTGAAATTTTCAAAAACCCCTCCCCATAGGGGTTTTTTTGGAGTACACTCATGAAAATTGGTACACATGTGTAACTTGTCCAGACGCACAAAAAAGTCTCTTGCACCAATGGTCAGAACCAAACAGGAAGTCGGCCATCTTGATTTTAATGGTCTACTTTTTTTGGCCATTTCATCATGTTTGAAACTTTAATAACTTTGCATGTGTTTCACCTACAAGCATGAAAATCGGTAGGCTGATAGAACTCATCAAGATGCACAAAAAAGTTCATTGAGTCCAAGCTCTAAACTCAACAGGAAGTCAGCCATTTGACCTCAAAGGTCAAGTTTTGGTGATTTCTACTCAACATACTTAAACAAATTCTCCTAGGGATTTCATCAGATCAACTTCATACTTCATGAACATCATCTCAAGACCTTTGTGATTAAACGTTATCAAAACCTTTGCTCTACGTTAAGGGGCGTGGCCGCTATGGCGCCGCCATTTCTCATGCCTCGCCATGGAACATCAAATCCTCATAACTCCATCATGCATTGTCCCATTGGCTTCAAACTTCACGTGTGTGATGACGCTCTGCCCCTCAATGCACCCGACCGGCTCTGGCAACACTCGTAGCGCCACCCGGTGGACGAACCCAACATTGCTTTTTTTCCTCTATCTCCAGGTTTCTCCTCTCTTCCCACTTCGGGCCGCGGTTGCCTCCCCGGGCCGCAGGGGCCGCGGCCGCATGTGGCGAGGGCCCGTTCACAGCCGCTTGCGGCTTTAATTATTATTATTATTTTAACGACACTTCGTGCCTCAATTTGGCCCCTTTCCCATACTGGAAAACTCACCGATTTCTCTATTTTCAAGCGTTCACGCGAAAAATTTGATATTTTGGTGGTCTTCCACATGGGCGTGGCAAATGGCGAACTAGCGCCCCCTTGAATATTTTGGAAAAGTCCATAGGAAAGTTGGCGTAGGTGGAGGAAAATCAATACATGTATGTATATCATAGAGATCTACAAAAAGTTCATTACAGACCCGTCCGAAACCGAACAGGAAGTATGCAATTTTGATGTGAATTTTTGACGCTCAAAACGAACTCCTCCTAGGGATTTCACCCGATTGACTTCAAATTCGGTACAGATCATCGGCTAAGTATCCAAATTGCTGGTTGTTCAAAGAATGTCGGTAGGTCAAAGGGCGTGGCCACTAGGGGGCAACAAATGAACCCCATTTTCTACAATATTTCAAACTGCTCTCACGCCCACATACTTGATCCTAGCAGCTTTAAACTTGGTACACATGTGGACGAGAGTGAGACGCACAAAAAAGTCTAAGGTTGTATTGGTCAAAACCAAACAGGAAGTCCGCCATTTTGAATTGAATTTTTTTCGTATTTGAAGTCCCACTCCTAGAGATTACACCCGATTGACTTCAATGTGGTACAGACCATCTACTGCCAATGATGATCAAACGTTATTAAAAGAATGTCGATAGGTTAAAGGGCGTGGCTGCTAGGGGTGACAAAATTTGGCAAATTTCGATTTCTCGCAATAAAATTTCAAATGGCTCTCACGCGCACATACTTGGTCCTAGCAGCTTTAAACTTGCTGGACATAATGAGGGCTTTGCCCTGAACATTCTGATATATTGACTTCCCACCTTACTCATAGCGCCCCCTGTTGGCAACAGGAAATGTCCACCTTTTACTCCAACATGTATAAGTACTACATAGTTAACACCATTGACTTCATTCCACTTCCAGTACATGCAGAACAAGTTGGTGAAGCTACATTATTAACGCCGTGAAGCTACGGCCAATGGCGTCCGTGTGGCGGTGCGACGACTATCGACCTTTCGTCGTGAAATTACGTTTGGCTTTTTGATGGCTTTAACGAGCTCATATCTACATGAAAATTGATACACCGGTCAAGACTGATGAGCTCTTTCATCTGATATGCAGCTTGCCCATGGGTGGGGCCAAACGCCTCAACAGCGCCACCTTGAAATTTTCAAAAACCCCTTCCCATAGGGGTTTTTTTGGAGTAGCAGCATGGAAATTGGTACACGTGTGTAACATGTCTAGACGCACAAAAAAGTCTCTTACACCCATGGTCGGAACCAAACAGGAAGTCCGCCATCTTGATTTTAATGGTCTCGTTTTTTTGGCCATTTCATCATGATTGAAACTTGAATAACATTGCGTGTGTTTCACCTACAAGCATGAAATTCGGTAGGCTGATAGAACTCATCAAGACGCACAAAAAGGTCATTGGGTCCAAGCTCTAAAGTCAACAGGAAGTCAGCCATTTGACCTCAAAAGTCACGTTTTGGTGATTTCTACACGACATATTGAACAACCCTCTCCTAGGGATTTCATCTTATTGAGGGGTGGATCAAGACAGAAGCAGGAGAGATAAAATAGACTCAGTGAGCATGCTTAAAGAGATAGTCTTCCTGATTGAACTTTCACTAAGCTTCATTTCACTTATAAATTGCTTCTGAGGAGTTGCAGGGGACTCGGGGGCCGCAGAGCACGGGTGCCTCGGGGTCACAGGGGACTCGGGGGCCGTGGGGGCCGCAGGGGCCGCAGGGAACGGGTGACCTGAGGCCGTGCGGACGGCCGGCGGGGCATGGGTCGCGGTCCACGGGTGGCGAGGGCCCGTCACAGCTGCTTGCAGCTTTAATTATTATTATTCTTCTTACGCAACTTCATGCCCCAATTTCGCCCCTTTCCCAAATTCGAAAATGCATGAAACTGTGCATGGTCGACCGGCCTTCTCCGAAATTCGATATTTTGGGGTCAGCGCACATGGTCAAGGCAAAATGGCGAAATAGCGCCCCCTAGAAATTTTCAAAATGCGAGCCCCGCCTCTGTGTTTGACCTACATGCATGAAATTCGGTGACCTTTCAGAACATCAGAAGACGCAAAAAAAATCCTCTTATTGTCATGGTGAAATGTCAACAGGAAGTCGGCCATTTTGATTTGTAGTTTTTTCGTATTTGAACGAACTCCTCCTAGGGATTTCGCCCGATCGACTTCAGTTTTGGTACAGGGCATCTAGAGACCATGCTCGTCAAAAGTTATTCGCAGAATGTCTGTAGGTCAAAGGGCGTGGCTGCTAGGGCCCGCCAAAGTTTGGCGAATTTTCGTTTTCTCGCAATTTCGTTTCGAACGGCTCTCACGCCCACATACTTGATCCCAGCTGCTTCAAACTTGCTGGACATGACGATGGCTCCGCCCTGAACGTTCCGATATATTGACTTCCCACCTCACTCATAGCGCCCCCCGGTGGTAACAGGAAGTGTGCAGCTTTTACTCTAACGTCAATAAATACCACATAGTTGACCCCATCGACTTCGTTCCACTTCTAATACATGCAGGACAAGATGGGGAAGCTACATTATTAAGCTTGTCAAGCTGTGACTAATGGCGTCCGTGTGGGGCGCCACGACTGTCGATCCCTCGCCACCAATTACGATTGGCTTTTTGATGGCTTTAACAAACTCGTACCAACCTGAACTTTGGCATGCAGGTCAAGACTGATGAGCTCTTTCATTTGATATGCGGCATGCCCATGGGCGTGGCCAAACGCCTCAACAGCGCCACCTTGAAAATTTCAAAAACCCCTCCCCATAGGGCTTTTTTTGGAGTAGGAAGTTGAAACTTGGTACACATGTCTATCTGGTCCAGACGCACAAAAAAGTCTCTTGCACCAATGGTCAGAACCAAACAGGAAGTCGGCCATCTTGATTTACATTGTCAACTTTTCGCAATTTCCACACATCGTATTTGAACGAACTCCTCCTAGAGATTTCGTCCGATCGACTTCATATTGCATGAACCTCATCTCAAGACCTTTGTGATCAAAAGTTGTTCGCAGATTTTCTCTATCTCAAGGGGCGTGGCTATAATTGTGATTATTCAACAACAAAATGTTTGGTGTTTGCTCATGCCTTTAATATGCTCATAGCTTCATGAAAATTGATACACATGTGAGGAGTGGCAAGTCTTCCCCATTGATAGAGGTCTGGCACATGGGCGGGGCCAAATGCCTCAACAGCGCCACCTTGAAATTTTCAAAAACCCCTCCCCATAGGGGTTTTTTTGGAGTACACTCATGAAAATTGGTACACATGTGTAACTTGTCCAGACGCACAAAAAAGTCTCTGGCACCACTAGTCAGAACCAAACAGGAAGTCCGCCATTTTGATTTTAATGGTCTACTTTTTTTGGCCATTTCATCATGTTTGAAACTTGAATAACTTTGTGTGTGTTTCACCTACGAGCATGAAAATCGGTAGACTGATAGAACTCATCATCACGCACAAAAAAGTTCATTGGGTCCAAGCTCTAAAGTCAACAGGAAGTCCGCCATTTGACCTCAAAGGTCAAGTTTTGGTGATTTTCCGCCGTTTTGACTTTAATGCTCTACTTTTTTGGCCATTTCATCATGTTTCAAACGTGAATAACTTTGCGTGTGTTTCACCTACGAGCATGAAAATCGGTAGGCTGATAGAACTCATCAAGACGCACAAAAAGGTCTGAGGTTCGAAGCTCTAAAGTCAACAGGAAGTCAGCCATTTGACCTCAAAGGTCAAGTTTTGGTGATTTCTACACAACATACTTAAACGAAATCCTCCTAGGGATTTCATCAGATCGACTTCATACTTCATGAACATCATCTCAAAACCTTTGTGATTAAACATTATCAAAAGCTTTGCTCTACGTTAAGGGGCGTGGCCGCTATGGCGCCGCCATTTCTCATGTGTCGCCATGGAACATGAAATCCTTCTAACTCCATCATGCATTGTCCCATTGGCTTCAAATTTCACATGTGTGATGAAGGTCCGCCCCTCAACACGCCTGGACAGGTCTGCCTGCGCTCGTAGCGCCCCCTGGTGGATGACCCATCAACGTGCTGTAACTCCTTTGTGCATTGTCCGATCTGCTCCAAACTTCACGTGTGTGATGAGTCTCTGCCCCTCAATGCACCCGACCAGCTCTGGCAACGCTCGTAGCGCCACCCGGTGGACGAGCCCAACATTGCGTTTTTCCTCTTTCTCCGGGTTTCTCCTCTCTTCCCGCTTCGGGCCGCGGGGCCCTCCCCGACCTGCAGGGCCCTCCCCGGCCGCAGGGGCCGCGGTCGCATGTGGCGAGGGCCCGTTCACAGCCGCTTGCGGCTTTAATTAGGGCCCGAGCGACGACTGCAAGTCGTCTGGCGAAGGCCCTATTGAAATCGCGCTGTTTATTATTATTTATTATTATTCCGCGTAATGAATCGCATTTTTCAAGGCTTTCCCATGCTCGAAAAGTCACAAGTTTCGACATGCACATTGGGACGGCCCAAAATTTACATCTGATAGGGTCGACGCACATGGTCGATGCAAATTGGCGAAATAGCGCCCCCTTGAAATTTTCGACCTGCGAGCCCCGCCTCTGTGTTTGACCTACATGCATGAAATTCGGTGACCTTTCAGAACATCCCAAGACGCAAAAAAAATCCTCTTATTGTCATGGTGAAATGTCGACAGGAAGTCCGCCATTTTGATTTGTAGTTTTTTCGTATTTGAACGAACTCCTCCTAGGGATTTCGCCCGATCGACTTCAATTTTGGTACAGGCCATCTAGAGACCATGCTCATCAAAACGTGTTCGCAGAATTTCTCTAAGTCAAAGGGCGTGGCTGCTAGGGCCCGCCAAAGTTTGGCGAATTTTCGTTTTCTCGCAATTTCGTTTCGAACGGCTCTCACGCCCACATACTTCGTCCGAGCGGCTTCAAACTTGCTGGACATGTCGACGGCTCCGCCCTGAACGTTCCGATATATTGACTTCCCACCTTACTCATGGCGCCCCCCGGTGGTAACAGGAAGTGTGCAGCTTTTACTCTAACGTCAATAAATACCACATAGTTGACCCTATCGACTTCATTCCACTTCTAATACATGCAGGACAAGATGGTGAAGCTACATTATTAAGCTTGTCAAGCTGTGACTAATGGCGTCCGTGTGGGGGCGCTGCGACTGTCGATCCCTCGCCACCAATTACGATTGGCTTTTTGATGGCTTTAACAAACTCGTACCAACCTGAACTTTGGCATGCAGGTCAAGACTGACGAGCTCTTTCATTTGATATGCGGCACGCCCATGGGCGTGGCCAAACGCCTCAACAGCGCCACCTTGAAAATTTCAAAAACCCCTCCCCATAGGGGTTTTTTTGGAGTAGGAAGTTCAAACTTGGTACACATGTCTATCTTGTCCAGACGCACAAAAAAGTCTCTGGCACCAATGGTCGCACCCAAACAGGAAGTCGGCCATCTTGATTTTTATTGTCAATTTTTCGCAATTTCCACGCATCCTATTTGAACGAACTCCTCCTAGGGATTTCGTCCGATCGACTTCATATTGTATGACCATCATCTCAAGACCTTTGTGATCAAAACGTGTTTGCAGATTTTCTCTATCTCAAGGGGCGTGGCTAAAATTGCGATTATTCAACAACAAAATGTTTGGTGTTTGTTCATGCCTTTAATATGCTCATAGCTTCATGAAAATTGGTACACATGTGAAGAGTGGCAAGTATTCCCCAGTGATAGAGGTCTGGCACATGGGCGGGGCCAAATGCCTCAACAGCGCCACCTTGAAATTTTCAAAAGCCCCTCCCCATAGGGGTTTTTTTGGAGTACACTCATGAAAATTGGTACACATGTGTAACTTGTCCAGACGCACAAAAAAGTCTCTGGCACCACTGGTCAGAACCAAACAGGAAGTCCGCCATTTTGATTTTAATGGTCTACTTTTTTTGGCCATTTCATCATGTTTGAAACTTGAATAACTTTGCATGTGTTTCACCTACAAGCATGAAAATCGGTAGGCTGATAGAACTCATCAAGACGCACAAAAAAGTTCATTGAGTCCAAGCTCTAAACTCAACAGGAAGTCAGCCATTTGACCTCAAAGGTCAAGTTTTGGTGATTTCTACACAACATACTTAAACAAAATCCTCCTAGGGATTTCATCGGATCGAATTCATACTTCATGAACATCATCTCAAAACCTTTCTCATTAAACGTTATCAAAACCTTTGCTCTACGTTAAGGGGCGTGGCCACTATGGCGCCGCCATTTCTCATGCGTCGCCATGGAACATCAAGTCCTTCTAACTCCATCATGCATTGTCCCACTGGCTTCAAATTTCACATGTGTGATCAAGGTCTGCCCCTCAATACACCTCACCGGCTCTGGCAACGCTCGGAGCGCCACCCGGTGGATGAGCCGAACATTGCGTTTTTCCTCTTTCTCCAGGTTTCTCCTCTCTTCCCGCTTTGGGCCGCGGGGCCCTCCCCGACCCGCGGGGCCCTCCCCGAGCCGCAGGGGCCCGCGGTCGCATGTGGCGAGGGCCCGTTCACAGCCGCTTGCGGCTTTAATTTTTATTATTATTCTTACTCGTCAACGATCGCATTTTTGGGGACTTTCCCATGCTCGAAAAGTCAGGAAAATTTGCACACATGCCCGGACTGCGCAAAAATTCGATATTTTGGGGTCGTCGCACACTGTCGACGCGAAATGGCGAAATAGCGCCCCCTAGAAATTTTCAAAAACCCCTCCGCATTGGGGTTTTTTTGTCGTAGGACAACGAAATTCGGTGCACATGTCTATCATCCCAAGACGCACGAAAAAGTCCATTAACGTCGTGGTGAAATGTCGACAGGAAGTCAGCCATTTTGATTTGTAGTTTTTTCGTATTTGAACGAACCCCTCCTAGGGATTTCGCCCGATCGACTTCAATTTGGTACAGGGCATCTAGAGGCCATGCTAATGAAAAGTTATTAAAAGAATGTCCGTAGGTCAAAGGGCGTGGCTGCTAGGGCCCGCCAAAGTTTGGCGATTTTTCGTTTTCTCGCAATTTCGTTTCGAACGCCTCTCACGCCCACATACTTCGTCCCAGCGGCTTCAAACTTGCTGGACATGACGATGGCTCCGCCCTGAACGTTCCGATGTATTGACTTCCCACCTCACTCATAGCGCCCCCCGGTGGTAACAGGAAGTGTGCAGCTTTTACTCTAACGTCAATAAATACCACATAGTTCACCCAATCAACTTCGTTCCACTTCTAATACATGCAGGACAAGATAGTGAAGCTACATTATTAAGCTTGTCAAGCTATGACTAATGGCGTCCGTGTGGCGGCGCCGCGACTGTCGATCCCTCGCCACCAATTACGATTGGCTTTTTGATGGCTTTAACAAACTCGTACCCACGTGACATTTGGCACGCAGGTCGAGACTGATGAGCTCTTTCATTTGATATGCGGCACGCCCATGGGCGTGGCCAAACGGCTCAACAGCGCCACCTTGAAATTTTCAAAAACCCCTCCCCATAGGCCTTTTTTTGGAGTACACTCATGAAAATTGGTACACGTGTGTAACTTGTCCAGACGCACAAAAAAGTCTCTGGCACCACTGGTCAGAACCAAACAGGAAGTCCGCCATTTTGATTCTAATGGTCTAGTCTTTTTGGCCATTTAATCATGTTTGACACTTGAATAACTTTACGTGTGTTTCACTTACAAGCATGAAAATCGGTAGGCTGATAGAACTCATCAAGACGCACAAAAAAGTTCATTGAGTCCAAGCTCTAAAGTCAACAGGAAGTCAGCCATTTGACCTCAAAAGTCAAGTTTTGGTGATTTCTACACAACATACTTAAACAAAATCTTCCTAGGGATTTCATTGGATCGACTTCATACTTCATGAACATCATCTCAAAACCTTTGTGATTAAACGTTATCAAAACCTTTGCTCTACGTTAAGGGGCGTGGCCGCTACGGCGCCGCCATTTCTGATGTCTCGCCATGGAACATCAAATCCTCATAACTCCATCATGCATTGTCCCATTGGCTTCAAACTTCACGCGTGTGATGAAGGTCTGCCCCTCAATGCACCCGACCGGCCCTGGCAACGCTCGTAGCGCCACCCGGTGGACGAGGCCAACATTGCGTTTTTCCTCTTTCTCCGGGTTTCTCCTATCTTCCCGCTTCGGGCCGCGGGGGCCTCCCCGACCCGCAGGGGCCTCCCCGGGCCGCAGAGGCCCGCGGTCGCATGTGGCGAGGGCCCGTTCACAGCCGCTTGCGGCTTTAATTATGATTATTATTCTGACGCGCAATGAATCGCATTTTTCAAGGCTTTCCCATGCTCGAAAAGTCACAAATTTCGACATGCACATTGGGACGGCCCAAAATTTACATGTGATAGGGTCGACGCACATGGTCGACGCAAATTGGCGAAATAGCGCCCCCTTGAAATTTTCGATCTGCGAGCCCCGCCACTGTGTTTGACCTACATGCATGAAATTCGGTGACCTTTCAGAACATCCCAAGACGCAAAAAAAATCCTCTTATTGTCATGGTGAAATGTCGACAGGAAGTCCGCCATTTTGATTTGTAGTTTTTTCGTATTTGAACGAACTCCTCCTAGGGATTTCGCCCGATCGACTTCAGTTTTGGTACAGGCCATCTAGAGACCATGCTCATCAAAACGTGTTCGCAGAATTTCTCTAAGTCAAAGGGCGTGGCTGCTAGGGCCCGCCAAAATTTGGCGAATTTTCGTTTTCTCGCAATTTCGTTTCGAACGGCTCTCACGCCCACATACTTCGTCCGAGCGGCTTCAAACTTGCTGGACATGTCGATGGCTCCGCCCTGAACGTTCCCATATATTGACTTCCCACCTTACTCATGGCGCCCCCCGGTGGTAACAGGAAGTGTGCAGCTTTTACTCTAACGTCAATAAATACCACATAGTTGACCCCATTGACTTCGTTCCACTTCTAATACATGCAGGACAAGATGGTGAAGCTACATCATTAAGCTTATGAACCTACAACTAATGGCGTCCGTGTGGCGGCGCCGCGACTGTCGATCCCTCGCCACCAATTACGATTGGCTTTTTGATGGCTTTAACAAACTCGTACCATCCTGAACTTTGGCACGCAGGTCGAGACTGACGAGCTCTTTCATTTGATATGTGGCACGCCCATGGGCGTGGCCAAACGCCTCAACAGCGCCACCTTGAAAATTTCAAAAACCCCTCCCCATAGGGGTTTTTTTGGAGTAGGAAGTTGAAACTTGGTACACATGTCCATCTTGTCCAGACGCACAAAAAAGTCTCTTGCACCAATGGTCGCACCCAAACAGGAAGTCGGCCATCTTGATTTTTATTGTCAATTTTTCGCAATTTCCACGCATCCTATTTGAAGGAACTCCTCCTAGGGATTTCGTCCGATCGACTTCATATTGTATGACCATCATCTCAAGACCTTTGTGATCAAAACGTGTTCACAGATTTTCTCTATCTCAAGGGGCGTGGCTAAAATTGCGATTATTCAACAACAAAATGTTTGGTGTTTGTTCATGCCTTTAATATGCTCATAGCTTCATGAAAATTGGTACACATGTGAAGAGTGGCAAGTATTCCCCAGTGATAGAGGTCTGGCACATGGGCGGGGCAGAATGCCTCAACAGCGCCACCTTGAAATTTTCAAAAGCCCCTCCCCATAGGGGTTTTTTTGGAGTACACTCATGAAAATTGGTACACGTGTGTAACTTGTCCAGACGCACAAAAAAGTCTCTGGCACCACTGGTCAGAACCAAACAGGAAGTCCGCCATTTTGATTTTAATGGTCTACTTTTTTTGGCCATTTCATCATGTTTGAAACTTTAATAACTTTGCGTGTGTTTCACCTACAAGCATGAGAATCGGTAGGCTGATAGAACTCATCAAGACGCACAAAAAAGTTCATTGAGTCCAAGCTCTAAACTCAACAGGAAGTCAGCCATTTGACCTCAAAGGTCAAGTTTTGGTGATTTTCCGCCGTTTTGATTTAATGGTCTACTTTTTTTTGGCCTTTTCATCATGTTTGAAACGTGAATAACTTTGTGTGTGTTTTACCTACGAGCATGAAAATCGGTAGGCTGATAGAACTCATCAAGACGCACAAAAAAGTTCATTGAGTCCAAGCTCTAAACTCAACAGGAAGTCAGCCATTTGACCTCAAAGGTCAAGTTTTGGTGATTTCTACACAACATACTTAAACAAAATTCTCCTAGGGATTTCATCAGATCGACTTCATACTTCATGAACATCATCTCAAAACCTTTGTGATTAAACGTTATCAAAACCTTTGCTCTACGTTAAGGGGCGTGGCCGCTATGGCGCCGCCATTTCTCATGCGTCGCCATGGAACATCAAGTCCTTCTAACTCCATCATGTGTTGTCCCACTGGCTTCAAATTTCACATGTGTGATGAAGGTCTGCCCCTCAATGCACCTGACCGGCTCTGGCAACGCTCGGAGTGCCACCCGATGGATAAGCCGAACATTGCGTTTTTTCCTCTTTCTCCGGTTTCTCCTCTCTTCCCGCTTCGGGCCGCGGGGCCCTCCCCGAGCCGCAGGGGCCCGCGGTCGCATGTGGCGAGGGCCCGTTCACAGCCGCTTGCGGCTTTAATTAGGGCCCGAGCGACGACTGGCAAGTCGTCTGGCGAAGGCCCTATTGTAATCGCGCTGTTTTTTTTTATTATTATTCTTACGAACATTCAATCCCCAATTTGGCCCCTTTCCCCTGCTCAAAAACTCACCAACTTTGGCAGGGACGACCGGTCTGGCGAAAAATTTGATATTTTGGAGTCGTCTCACATGTTCAAATCGAATTGGCGAAATAGCGCCCCCTTGAAATATTAAAAAGATCAGCCCCTCTTAGCTGTTTTACCTAGACACATGAAATTTGGTACAGTTATATATCATCCCAAGACGCACAAAAAAGCCTCTTAATGTCATGGTGAAATGTCAACAGGAAGTCCGCCATTTTGATTTGTAGTTTTTTCGTATTTGAACGAACTCCTCCTAGGGATTGCGCCCGATCGACTTCAGTTTTGGTACAGGGCATCTAGAGACCATGCTCATCAAAAGTTATTAAAAGAATGTCTGTAGGTCAAAGGGCGTGGCTGCTAGGGCCCGCCAAAGTTTGGCGAATTTTCGTTTTCTCGCAATTTCGTTACGAACGCCTCTCACGCCCACGTACTTCATCCCAGTGGCTTCAAACTTGCTGGACATGACGATGGCTCCGCCCTGAACGTTCTGATGTATTGACTTCCCACCTTACTCATAGCGCCCCCCGGTGGTAACAGGAAGTGTGCAGCTTTTACTCTAACGTCAATAAATACCACATGGTTCACCCGATCAACTTCGTTCCACTTCTAATACATGCAGGACAAGATGGTGAAGCTACATTATTAAGCTTGTCAAGCTACGACTAATGGCGTCCGTGTGGCGGCGCCGCGACTGTCGATCCCTTGCCACCAATTACGATTGGCTTTTTCACGGCTTTAACAAACTCGTACCAACCTGAACTTTGGCACGCAGGTCGAGACTGACGAGCTCTTTCATTTGATATGCAGCACGCCCATGGGCGTGGCCAAACGGCTCAACAGCGCCACCTTGAAAATTTCAAAAACCCCTCCCCATAGGGCTTTTTTTGGAGTAGGAACTTGAAACTTGGTACACATGTCTATCTTGTCCAGACGCACAAAAAAGTCTCTTGCACCAATGGTCAGAACCAAACAGGAAGTCGGCCATTTTGATTTACATTGTCAACTTTTCACAATTTCCACGCATCGTATTTGAACGAACTCCTCCTAGGGATTTCGTCCGATCGACTTCATATTGTATGACCATCATCTCAAGACCTTTGTGATCAAAAGTTGTTCGCAGATTTTCTGTATCTCAAGGGGCGTGGCTATAATTGCGATTATTCAACAACAAAATGTTTGGTGTTTGTTCATGCCTTTAATATGCTCATAGCTTCATGAAAATTGATACACATGTGAGGAGTGGCAAGTCTTCCCCATTGATATAGGTCTGGCACATGGGCGGGGCCAAATGCCTCAACAGCGCCACCTTGAAATTTTCAAAAACCCCTCCCCATAGGGGTTCTTTTGGAGTACACTCATGAAAATTGGTACACATGTGTAACTTGTCCAGACGCACAAAAAAGTCTCTGGCACCACTGGTCAGAACCAAACAGGAAGTCCGCCATTTTGATTTTAATGGTCTACTTTTTTTGGCCATTTCATCATGTTTGAAACTTGAATAACTTTGCGTGTGTTTCACCTACAAGCATGAAAATCGGTAGGCTGATAGAACTCATCAACACGCACAAAAACGTTCATTGGGTTCAAGCTCTAAAGTCAACAGGAAGTCAGCCATTTGACCTCAAATGTCAAGTTTTGGTGATTTTCCGCCGTTTTGATTTTAATGGTCTACTTTTTTTGGCCATTTCATCATGTTTGAAACGTGAATAACTTTGCGTGTGTTTCACCTACGACCACGAAAATCGGTAGGCTGATAGAACTCATCAAGTCGCACAAAAAGGTCATGGGGTCCAAGCTCTTAAGTCAACAGGAAGTCAGCCATTTGACCTCAAAGGTCAAGTTTTGGTGATTTCTACACAACATACTTAGACAAAATTCTCCTAGGGATTTCATCGGATCGACTTCATACTTCATGAACATCATCTCAAGACCTTTGTGATCAAACTTTATTAAAAGCTTTGCTCTACGTTAAGGGGCGTGGCTGCTATGGCGCCGCCATTTCTCATGCCTCGCCATGGAACATCAAATCCTCATAACTCCATCATGCATTGTCCCACTGGCTTCAAACTTCACGCGTGTGATGAAGGTCTGCCCCTCAATGCACCAGACCGGCTCTGGCAACGCTCGCAGCGCCACCCGGTGGATGAACCGAACATTGCATTTTTCCTCTTTCTCCAGGTTTCTCCTCTCTTCCCGCTTCGGGCCGCGGGGCCCTCCCAGACCCGCGGGGCCTACCCGGGCCGCAGGGGCCCGCGGTCGCATGTGGCGAGGGCCCGTTCACAGCCGCTTGCGGCTTTAATTAGGGCCCGAGCGACGACAAGCGTCGGCGAGGACCCTATTGAAACCTCGCTGTTTATTATTATTCTTACTCGTCAACGATCGCATTTTTGGGGACTTTCCCATGCTCGAAAAGTCATGAAAATTTGCACACATGTCCGGACGGTGAAAAAATTCGATATTTTGGGGTCGACGCAAATGGTCGACGCGAATTGGCGAAATAGCGCCCCCTTTTAATTTTCAAAAACCCCTCCGCATTGGGGTTTTTTTTGCGTAGGAGAACGAAATTCGGTACACATGTCTACCATCCCAAGACGCAAAAAAAATCCTCTTATTGTCATGGTGAAATGTCGACAGGAAGTCCGCCATTTTGATTTGTAGTTTTTTCGTATTTCAACGAACTCCTCCTAGGGATTTCGCCCGATCGACTTCAGTTTTGGTACAGGCCATCTAGAGACCATGCTCATCAAAACGTGTTCGCAGAATTTCTCTAAGTCAAAGGGCGTGGCTGCTAGGGCCCGCCAAAGTTTGGCGAATTTTCGTTTTCTCGCAATTTCGTTTCGAACGGCTCTCACGCCCACATACTTCGTCCGAGCGGCTTCAAACTTGCTGGACATGTCGATGGCTCCGCCCTGAATGTTCCGATATATTGACTTCCCACCTTACTCATGGCGCCCCCCGGTGGTAACAGGAAGTGTGCAGCTTTTACTCTAACGTCAATAAATACCACATAGTTGACCCCATCGACTTCGTTCCACTTCTAATACATGCAGGACAAGATGGTGAAGCTACATCATTAAGCTCATGAACCTACAACTAATGGCGTCCGTGTGGCGGCGCCGCGACTGTCGATCCCTCGCCACCAATTACGATTGGCTTTTTGATGGCTTTAACAAACTCGTACCATCCTGAACTTTGGCACGCAGGTCGAGACTGACGAGCTCTTTCATTTGATATGTGGCACGCCCATGGGCGTGGCCAAACGCCTCAACAGCGCCACCTTGAAAATTTCAAAAACCCCTCCCCATAGGGCTTTTTTTGGAGTAGGAAGTTGAAACTTGGTACACATGTCTATCTTGTCCAGACGCACAAAAAAGTCTCTTGCACCAATGGTCGCACCCAAACAGGAAGTCGGCCATCTTGATTTTTATTGTCAATTTTTCGCAATTTCCACGCATCCTATTTGAACGAACTCCTCCTAGGGATTTCGTCCGATCGACTTCATATTGTATGACCATCATCTCAAGACCTTTGTGATCAAAACGTGTTCGCAGATTTTCTCTATCTCAAGGGGCGTGGCTAAAATTGCGATTATTCAACAACAAAATGTTTGGTGTTTGTTCATGCCTTTAATATGCTCATAGCTTCATGAAAATTGGTACACATGTGAAGAGTGGCAAGTTTTCCCCAGTGATAGAGGTCTGGCACATGGGCGGGGCAGAATGCCTCAACAGCGCCACCTTGAAATTTTCAAAAGCCCCTCCCCATAGGGGTTTTTTTGGAGTACACTCATGAAAATTGGTACACGTGTGTAACTTGTCCAGACGCACAAAAAAGTCTCTGGCACCACTGGTCAGAACCAAACAGGAAGTCCGCCATTTTGATTTTAATTGTCTACTTTTTTGGCCATTTCATCATGTTTGAAACGTGAATAACTTTGCATGCGTTTCACCTACAAGCATGAAAATCGGTAGGCTGATAGAACTCATCAAGACGCACAAAAAAGTTAATTGAGTCCAAGCTCTAAAGTCAACAGGAAGTCAGCCATTTGACCTCAAAGGTCAAGTTTTGGTGATTTCTACACAACATACTTAAACAAAATCCTCCTAGGGATTTCATCGGATCGACTTCATACTTCATGAACATCATCTCAAAACCTTTCTCATTAAACGTTATCAAAACCTTTGCTCTACGTTAAGGGGCGTGGCCGCTATGGCGCCGCCATTTCTCATGCCTCGCCATGGAACATCAAGTCCTTCTAACTCCATCATGCGTTGTCCCACTGGCTTCAAATTTCACATGTGTGATGAAGGTCTGCCCCTCAATGCACCTGACCGGCTCTGGCAATGCTCATAGCCCCACCCGGTGGACGGGCCGAACATTGCGTTTGTTCCTCTTTCTCCAGGTTTCTCCTCTCTTCCCGCTTCGGGCCGCAGGGCCCTCCCCGACCCGCGGGGCCCTCCCCGAGCCGCAGGGGCCCGCGGTCGCATGTGGCGAGGGCCCGTTCACAGCCGCTTGCGGCTTTAATTATTATTATTCTTACTCGTCAACGACTGCATTTTTGGGGACTTTCCCATGCTCGAAAAGTCAGGAAAATTGGCACACGTGTCCGGACTGCCCAAAAATTCGATATTTTGGGGTCGTCGCACAGGGTCGACGCAAAATGGCGAAATAGCGCCCCCTAGAAATTTTAAAAATGCGAGCCCCGCCTCTGTGTTTGACCTACATGCATGAAATTTGGTGAGCTTTTAGAACATGGCAAGACGCAAAAAAAATCCTCTTGCTGTCATGGTGAAATGTCGACAGGAAGTCGGCCATTTTGATTTGTAGTTTTTAATCTTGGAACGAACTCCTCCTTGGGATTTCGCCCGAGCGACTTCAATTTTGGTACACGTCATCTAGAGACCATGCTCATCAAAATGTGTTCGCAGAATTTCTGTAAGTCAAAGGGCGTGGCTGCTAGGGCCCGCCAAAGTTTGGCGAATTTTCGTTTTCTCGCAATTTCGTTTCGAACGGCTCTCACGCCCACATACTTCGTCCGAGCGGCTTCAAACTTGCTGGACATGACGATGGCTCCGCCCCGAACGTTCCGATGTATTGACTTCCCACCTCACTCGTAGCGCCCCCCGTTGGTAACAGGAAGTGTGCAGCTTTTACTCTAACGTCAATAAATACCACATACTTGACCCCATTGACTTCGTTCCACTTCTAATACATGCAGGACAAGATGGTGAAGCTACATTATTAAGCTTGTCAAGCTATGACTAATGGCGTCCGTGTGGCGGCGCCACGACTGTCGATCCCTCGCCACCAATTACGATTGGCTCTTTGATGGCTTTAACAAACTCGTACCCACATGAACTTTGGCACGCAGGTCGAGACTGACGAGCTCTTTCATTTGATATGCGGCACGCCCATGGGTGGGGCCAAACGCCTCAACAGCGCCACCTTGAAAATTTCAAAAACCCCTCCCCATAGGGGTTTTTTTGGAGCAGGAAGATGAAACTTGGTACACATGTCTATCTGGTCCAGACGCACAAAAAGTCTCTTGCACCAATGGTCAGAACCCAACAGGAAGTCGGCCATCTTGATTTCTATTGTCTACTTTTAGCGATTTCCACGCGTCCTATTTGAACAAACTACTCCTAGGGATTTCGTCCAATCGACTTCATATTGCATGAACATCATCTCAAGACCTTTGTGATCAAAATGTCTTGACAGCTTTGCTCTACGTTAAAGGGCGTGGCCGCTATGGCGCCGCCATTTCTCATGCCTCGCCATGGAACATCAAATCCTTATAACTCAATCATGCATTGTGTCAGTGACTTCAAACTTCACATGTGTGATCAAGGCCTGCCCCTGAATACACCTGACCACATCTGGTTGTGCTCGCAGCGCCACCTGGTGGATGACCCGTCAACATGCTGTAACTCCTTCATGCATTGTCCGATTTGCTCCAAACTTCACGTGTGATGAGTCTCTGCCCCTCAATACACCTTACCAGGTCTGGCAACGCTCGTAGCGCCACCCGGTGGATGAAGGGAACATTGCATTTTTTCCATTTTGTCCAGGTTTCTCCTCTCCTCTCCAGCTTTGGGCCACGGCCTCCCCGAGCCGCAGGGCCTTCCCTGACCCGCAGGGCCTTCCCTGACCCGCAGGGCCCTCCCTGAGCCGCAGGGGCCCGCGGTCGCATGTGGCGAGGGCCCGTTCACAGCCGCTTGCGGCTTTAATTAGGGCCCGAGCGGTACGACGAAGTCGTCCCGAGGGACCTATTGTAATCGTAATGTTTATTATTATTATTATTATTTTAATTCAATAATCGCATTTTTGGAGCCTTTCCCGTGCTCAAAAACTCACGAAAGTCCGTAAAACGATGCGCTCACACGAACAATTTGATATTTTATGGTCGTTGCACATGGGCAGGACAAAATGGTGAAACAGCGCCCCCTTGAAAATTTCCAAAAAGTCCATAGGTTGGATTGCGTAGGCCAACGAAAATCGGTACACATGTTTATTACACTCAGATGAGCAAAAAAGTCTCTAGAACAACCCTCCAAAACTCTACACGAAGTTCGCCATTTTGATTTGAAAGTTTTACGCTGCGAATGAGCTCCTCCTAGGGATATCGCCCAATCGACTTCACATTTGGCACAGATCATGTAGAGACGATGACGATCAAAAGTGCATCAAAAGGATTTCGGTAGGTGAAAGAGCGTGGCTGCTAGGGGGCGACAAAGTTTTTATGCTAGCTTTAAAATTTCCTTTTGCTCTCACACGCACATACTTGATCCTAGCAGCTTCAAACTTGGTACACATGTGTACGTGAGTGAGATGCACAAAAAAGTCAACCTATGTCATGGTGAAATGTCAACAGGAAGTCCGCCATTTTGAATTGAATTTTTTTCGTATTTGAAGTCCTACTCCTAGAGATTTTGCTTGATTGACTTCAAATTTGCTACAGATCATCTACTCCCCATCCTAATGAAGAGGTAGTAAAAGAATGTCGATAGGTCAAAGGGCATAGCTGCTAGGGGGCGACAAAATTTGGCAAATTTCGATCTCTCGCTGTAAAACTTCGAATGGCTCTCACGCGCACATAGGTGATCCTAGCAGCTTCAAACTTGCTGGACATGATGAGGGCATCGCCCTGAACGTCCTGATATATTAACTTCCTACCTTACTCATAGCGCCCCCTGTTTACGAAAGGAAATGACCACCTTTTACTCCAACATGTATAAATACTACATAGTTAACCCCATCAACACGATTCCACTTCCAGTACATGCAGAACAAGTTGGTGAAGCTACATTATGAATGGCACGAAGCTACGACCAATGGCGTCCGTGTGGCGGTGCGACGACTATCGACCCTTCATCGTGAAATTACGTTTGGCATTTTGATGGCTTTAACAAACTCGTATCCACATGACATTTGATACACATGTCGAGATTGGCGAGCTCTTTCATCTGATATGCACGTCGCCGATGGGCGGCCAAATGCCTCAACAGCGCCACCTTGAAATTTTCAAAACCCCTCCCCATAGTGGTTTTTTTGGAGTAGCAACATAAAAATTGGTACACTTGTGTAACGTGTCCAGATGCACAAAAACGTCTCTTGCACCAATGGTCAGAACCAAACAGGAAGTCCGCCATTTTGATTTCATTGGTCACGTTTTGTCGATTTCCACCATTGGTATTTGAACGAACTCCTCCTAGGGATTTCGCCCGACCGGCTTCAATTTCGGTACAGGTCATCTGGAGACCATGCTGATGAAAAGTTACTAAAAGCAAGTCTGTAGGTCAAAGGGCGTGGCTGTAAGGGCGTGCCAGATGTTGGCAAAGTATCCTGTTTTTTGAACGCCTCTCATGCCCAAATACTTTATCCGAGCAGCTTCAAACTTGCTGGACATGATGATGGCTGCGCCCTGAACGCCCTGATATATTAACTTCCCACCTTACTCATAGCGCCCCCTGTTGGTAACAGGAAATGACCACTTGTTACTTTGCCTGCAGCCAATGTGACAGAGATGGCCCTATTCACTTCATTTCTGCTCTAATAGATGCTCAACAAGTTGGTGGAGCTGCAGGACGACTGCTGTGAAGTTTCCTGTAACGGCGTCCCCGTGGCATCGCGCAAAGTGCCATAATGTGTCCTTGAGATCTCTCCCCTATACTTGGTTCAAACTGCTTCAAAATTTATGGAGATGATAAGAGCCTCACCCTGACCACCTCCACGTGCTCATATGTGACCTCGCTCGTGGCGCCACCTTGTGGAAACAGGAAATGCCATATTTTAAATTGACAAACACCAACCCCAACCCTTTGACCTGGTCTTCTGTATTTTGTGGCCTTGTGACAATCAGGTTGATGAATCACCACAGTGACACAAGCCCTGTGTCATGTGACAGGCTGCCCGTGGAAGCAGTGACAGCTTTGGATCCCTCACCACAGAGCATCAACTCCTCATAAATCCATCATGCATTATCTGATTTCCTTGAAACTTTACATGTGTGATGAGGGTTAGCCCCTGAACGCAACTGCCCATGTCTGGTTGCGCTTCTAGCGCCACCTGGTGGATGAGCCTTCACCTTGTCATAACTTTAACGTGCATTGCCCGATTCAGCCCAAACTTGACGTGTGTGATCACGGACACTCCCTGAATGTAACTGCACACATTTGGTTATGCTCTTAGCGCCACCTGGTGGATGAATATTCACCTTGTTGTTACTCGTGTTATCGTGAATTGGCAGATTTGGCTGAAACTTGACATGTGTGATGAGGGTTGGCCCCTGAACGCACCTGCAGGTGCCTCTGGAGCCACAGAGGCTGTTTTGAATGGGCAGTGGGTACGGCGGGGCGTGGACGCGATCAAGCGTCGGTACCGCGAGGGCCCGTCAACGCCGCTTGCGGCTTTAATTAGGGCCCGAGCGGTACGACGAAGTCGTCCCGAGGGACCTATTGTAATCGTAATGTTTATTATTATTATTATTATTCTTATTCCCTATATAATCGCATTTTCGGAGCCTTTCCCGTGCTCAAAAACTCACGGAATTCTGGGAAACATTGCGCTCACACGAAAAATTTGATATTTTATGGTCGTTGCACATGGGCAGGACAAAATGGTGAAACAGCGCCCCCTTGGAAATTTTGAAAAAGTCCATAGGTGAGATCGCAAAAGTGGACGAAAATTGGTACACAAGTGTATTATACTCAGTCGAACAAAAAAGTCCATAGAAAGACCCCCCAAATCTCAACCGGAAGTCCGCCATTTTGTTTTGAAATTTTTACGCTGCGAACGCGCTCCTCCTAGGGATATCGCCCAATCGACTTCAAATTTGGCTCAGATCATGTAGAGACGATGCCAATCAAAAGCGCATCAAAAGGATTTCGGCAGGTCAAAGAATGTGGCCGCTAGGGGGCGACAAAGTTTTTATGCTAGCTTTAAAATTTCCTTTTGCTCTCACACGCACATACTTGATCCTAGCAGCTTCAAACTTGGTACACATGTGTACGTGAGTGAGACGCACAAAAAAGTCGGCCTATGTCATGGTGAAATGTCAACAGGAAGTCCGCCATTTTGAATTGAATTTTTTTCGTATTTGAAGTCCTACTCCTACAGATTTCGCGTGATTGACTTCAAATTTGCTACAGACCATCTACTCTCCATCCTAATGAAGTGGTATTAAAAGAATGTCGATAGGTCAAAGGGCATGGCTGCTAGGGGGCGACAAAATTTGGCGAATTTCGATTTCTCGCCGTAAAACTTCGAACGGCTCTCACGCGCACATACATGATCCTAGCAGCTTCAGCCTTGCTGGACATGATGAGGGCATCGCCCTGAACGTCCTGATATATTAACTTCCTACCTTACTCATAGCGCCCCCTGTTGACGAAAGGAAATGACCAGCTTTTACTCCAACATGTATAAATACTACATAGTTAAGCCCATCAACTCCATTCCACTTCCAGTACATGCAGAACAAGTTGGTGAAGCTACATTATGAATGGCGCGAAGCTACGACCAATAGCGTCCGTGTGGCGGTGCGACGACCATCGACCCTTCGTCGTGAAATTACGTTTGGCATTTTGATGGCTTTAACGAACTCGTATCCACATGACATTTCATACACATGTCAAGACTGACGAGCTCTTTCATTTGATATGCGGCACGCCCATGAGCGGGGCCAAGCGCCTCAACAGCGCCACCTTGAAAATTTCAAAAACCCCTCCCCATAGGGGTTTTTTTGGAGTAGCAACATGAAACTTGGTACACATGTGTAACGTGTCCAGACGCACAAAAAAGTCTCTTGCACCAATGGTCAGAACCAAACAGGAAGTCCGCCATTTTGATTTCATTGGTCACGTTTTGTCGATTTCCACCATTGGTATTTGAACGAACTCCTCCTAGGGATTTCGCCCGACCGGCTTCAATTTCGGTACAGGTCATCTAGAGACCATGCTGATCAAAAGTTGTATAAAGAATGTCTGTAGGTCAAAGGGCGTGGCTGTAAGGGCGTGCCAGATTTTGGCGAATTATCCTGTTTTTTGAACGGCTCTCACGCCCAAATACTTTATCCGAGCAGCTTCAAACTTGCTGGACATGACGATGGCTCCGCCCTGAACGCCCTGATATATTAACTTCCCACCTTACTCATAGCGCCCCCCGCTGGTAACAGGAAGTGTCCAGCTTCATTCTAACACGTATAAATCCTACACAATTGACCCCAACAACATCGTTCCACTCCTAGTACATGCAGAACAAGTTGGTGAAGCTACGTTATGGACGTTGTGAAGCTACGACTAATGGCGTTGCAACGAACAGCGATCCCTCGCCACCAATTACGTTTGGCCTTGAAATGGCTTTAACAAGCTCGAACCGTCTTGAAAATTGATACACAGGTCAAGACGGAATCACCACAGTGACACAAGCCTTGTGTCATGTGACAGGCTGCCCGTGGAAGCAGTGGCGGCTTCGGATCCCTCGCCACAGAGCATCAACTCCTCATAAATCTATCATGCATTGTCTGATTTCCTTGAAACTTCACATGTGTGATGAGGGTAAGCCCCTGAACACAACTGCCCATGTCTGGTTGCGCTTCTAGCGCTACCTGATGGATGAGCCTTCACCTTATCATAACTTTAACATGCGTTGCCCAATTCAGCCCAGACTTGACGTATGTGATCACGGACGGCCCCTGAATGTAACTGCACACATTTGGTTATGCTCTTAGCGCCACCTGGTGGATGAATATTCACCTTGTCGTTACTCCATCGTGCATTGGCAGATTTGGCTGTTGACATGTGTGATGAGGGTTAAGCCCTGAACGCACCTGCAGGTGCCTCTGGGGCCACAGGGGCTGTTACGCAAAGGGCAGTGGGTACGGTGGGGCGTGGGTGCGGCGGGGCGTGGGCGCGATCAAGCGTCGGTACCGCGAGGGCCCGTCAACGCCGCTTGCGGCTTTAATTATTATTATTATTTTAAGTCCCTCTTAAATCGCATTTTCGGAGCCTTTCCCGTGCTCAAAAACTCACGGAATTCTGGGAAACGTTGCGCTCACACGAAAAATTTGATATTTTATGGTCGTTGCACATGGGCAGGACAAAATGGTGAAACAGCGCCCCCTTGGAAATTTTGAAAAAGTCCATAGGTGAGATCACAAAAGCGGACGAAAATCGGTACACAAGTGTATTATACTCAGATGAGCAAAAAAGTCTCTACAAAGACCCCCCAAATCTCAACCGGAAGTCCGCCATTTTGTTTTGAAATTTTTACGCTGCGAACGCGCTCCTCCTAGGGATATCGCCCAATCGACTTCAAATTTGGCTCAGATCATGTAGAGACGATGCCAATCAAAAGCGCATCAAAAGGATTTCGGCAGGTCAAAGAATGTGGCCGCTAGGGGGCGACAAAGTTTTTATGCTAGCTTTAAAATTTCCTTTTGCTCTCACACGCACATACTTGATCCTAGCAGCTTCAAACTTGGTACACATGTGTACGTGAGTGAGATGCACAAAAAAGTCGGCCTATGTCATGGTGAAATGTCAACAGGAAGTCCGCCATTTTGAATTGAATTTTTGTCGTATTTGAAGTCCTACTCCTACAGATTTCGCGTGATTGACTTCAAATTTGCTACAGACCATCTACTCTCCATCCTAATGAAGTGGTATTAAAAGAATGTCGATAGGTCAAAGGGCATGGCTGCTAGGGGGCGACAAAATTTGGCGAATTTCGATTTCTCGCCGTAAAACTTCGAACGGCTCTCACACGCACATACATGATCCTAGCAGCTTCAGCCTTGCTGGACATGATGAGGGCGTCGCCCTGAACGTCCTGATATATTAACTTCCTACCTTACTCATAGCGCCCCCTGTTGACGAAAGGAAATGACCAGCTTTTACTCCAACATGTATAAATACTACATAGTTAAGCCCATCAACTCCATTCCACTTCCAGTACATGCAGAACAAGTTGGTGAAGCTACATTATGAATGGCGCGAAGCTACGACCAATAGCGTCCGTGTGGCGGTGCGACGACCATCGACCCTTCGTCGTGAAATTACGTTTGGCATTTTGATGGCTTTAACGAACTCGTATCCACATGACATTTCATACACATGTCAAGACTGACGAGCTCTTTCATTTGATATGCGGCACGCCCATGAGCGGGGCCAAGCGCCTCAACAGCGCCACCTTGAAAATTTCAAAAACCCCTCCCCATAGGGGTTTTTTTGGAGTAGCAACATGAAACTTGGTACACATGTGTAACGTGTCCAGACGCACAAAAAAGTCTCTTGCACCAATGGTCAGAACCAAACAGGAAGTCCGCCATTTTGATTTCATTGGTCACGTTTTGTCGATTTCCACCATTGGTATTTGAACGAACTCCTCCTAGGGATTTCGCCCGACCGGCTTCAATTTCGGTACAGGTCATCTAGAGAGCATGCTGATCAAAAGTTGTATAAAGAATGTCTGTAGGTCAAAGGGCGTGGCTGTAAGGGCGTGCCAGATTTTGGCGAATTATCCTGTTTTTTGAACGGCTCTCACGCCCAAATACTTTATCCGAGCAGCTTCAAACTTGCTGGACATGATGATGGCTGCGCCCTGAACGCCCTGATATATCAACTTCCCACCTTACTCATAGCGCCCCCCGCTGGTAACAGGAAGTGTCCAGCTTCATTCTAACACGTATAAATCCTACACAATTGACCCCAACAACATCGTTCCACTCCTAGTACATGCAGAACAAGTTGGTGAAGCTACGTTATGGACGTTGTGAAGCTACGACTAATGGCGTTGCAACGAACAGCGATCCCTCGCCACCAATTACGTTTGGCCTTGAAATGGCTTTAACAAGCTCGAACCGTCTTGAAAATTGATACACAGGTCAAGACGGAATCACCACAGTGACACAAGCCTTGTGTCATGTGACAGGCTGCCCGTGGAAGCAGTGGCGGCTTCGGATCCCTCGCCACAGAGCATCAACTCCTCATAAATCCATCATGCATTGTCTGATTTCCTTGAAACTTTACATGTGTGATGAGGGTTAGCCCTTGAACACAACTGCCCATGTCTGGTTGCGCTTCTAGCGCTACCTGGTGGATGAGCCTTCACCTTATCATAACTTTAACATGCATTGCCCGATTCAGCCCAGACTTGACGTATGTGATCACGGACGGCCCCTGAATGTAACTGCACACATTTGGTTATGTTCTTAGCGCCACCTGGTAGATGAATATTCACCTTGTCGTTACTCCATCGTGCATTGGCAGATTTGGCTGTAAATTGACATGTGTGATGAGGGTTAAGCCCTGAACGCACCTGCAGGTGCCTCTGGGGCCACAGGGGCTGTTACGCAAAGGGCAGTGGGTACGGTGGGGCGTGGGTGCGGCGGGGCGTGGGCGCGATCAAGCGTCGGTACCGCGAGGGCCCGTCAACGCCGCTTGCGGCTTTAATTATTATTCTTTTTCTTCTCACGAAAGGATCGCATTTTTGGAGCCTTTCCCGTGCTCGAAAACTCACGGAATTCTGTAAATCAATGCGCTCACTCGAAAAATTTGATATTTTATGGTCGTTGCACATGGGCAGGACAAAATGGTGAAACAGCGCCCCCTTGAAAAGTCTGAAAAAGTCCATAGGTTGGATCGCGTAGGCAAACGAAAATCGGTACACATGTTTATTATACTCAGATGAGCAAAAAAGTCTCTAGAACAACCCTCCAAAACTCAACACGAAGTTCGCCATTTTGATTTGAAAGTTTTACGCTGCGAATGAGCTCCTCCTAGGGATATCGCCCAATCGACTTCACATTTGGCACAGATCATGTAGAGACGATGACGATCAAAAGCGCATCAAAAGGATTTCGGTAGGAGAAAGAGCGTGGCTGCTAGGGGGCGACAAAGTGTTTATGCTAGCTTTAAAATTTCCTTTTGCTCTCACACGCACATACGTGATCCTAGCAGCTTCAAACTTGGTACACATGTGTACGTGAGTGAGACGCACAAAAAAGCTACCTATATTATGGTGAAATGTCAACAGGAAGTCCGCCATTTTGAATTGAATTTTTTTCATATTTGAAGTCCTACTCCTAGAGATTTTGCTTGATTGACTTCAAATTTGCTACAGATCATCTACTCTCCATCCTAATGAAGAGGTAGTAAAAGAATGTCGATAGGTCAAAGGGCATGGCTGCTAGGGGGCGACAAAATTTGGCGAATTTCGATTTCTCGCCGTAAAACTTCGAACGGCTCTCACGCGCACATACGTGATCCTAGCAGCTTCAGCCTTGCTGGACATGATGAGGGCGTCGCCCTGAACGTCCTGATATATTAACTTCCTACCTTACTCATAGCGCCCCCTGTTGACGAAAGGAAATGACCAGCTTTTACTCCAACATGTATAAATACTACATAGTTAAGCCCATCAACTCCATTCCACTTCCAGTACATGCAGAACAAGTTGGTGAAGCTACATTATGAATGGCGCGAAGCTACGACCAATAGCGTCCGTGTGGCGGTGCGACGACCATCGACCCTTCGTCGTGAAATTACGTTTGGCATTTTGATGGCTTTAACGAACTCGTATCCACATGACATTTCATACACATGTCAAGACTGACGAGCTCTTTCATTTGATATGCGGCACGCCCATGAGCGGGGCCAAGCGCCTCAACAGCGCCACCTTGAAAATTTCAAAACCCCTCCCCATAGGGGTTTTTTTGGAGTAGCAACATGAAAATTGGTACACTTGTGTAACGTGTCCAGACGCACAAAAAAGTCTCTTGCACCAATGGTCAGAACCAAACAGGAAGTCCGCCATTTTGATTTCATTGGTCACGTTTTGTCGATTTCCACCATTGGTATTTGAACGAACTCCTCCTAGGGATTTCGCCCGACCGGCTTCAATTTCGGTACAGGTCATCTAGAGAGCATGCTGATCAAAAGTTGTATAAAGAATGTCTGTAGGTCAAAGGGCGTGGCTGTAAGGGCGTGCCAGATTTTGGCGAATTATCCTGTTTTTTGAACGGCTCTCACGCCCAAATACTTTATCCGAGCAGCTTCAAACTTGCTGGACATGACGATGGCTCCGCCCTGAACGCCCTGATATATTAACTTCCCACCTTACTCATAGCGCCCCCCGCTGATAACAGGAAGTGTCCAGCTTCATTCTAACACGTATAAATCCTACACAATTGACCCCAACAACATCGTTCCACTCCTAGTACATGCAGAACAAGTTGGTGAAGCTACGTTATGGACGTTGTGAAGCTACGACTAATGGCGTTGCAACGAACAGCGATCCCTCGCCACCAATTACGTTTGGCCTTGAAATGGCTTTAACAAGCTCGAACCGTCTTGAAAATTGATACACAGGTCAAGACGGAATCACCACAGTGACACAAGCCTTGTGTCATGTGACAGGCTGCCCGTGGAAGCAGTGGCGGCTTCGGATCCCTCGCCACAGAGCATCAACTCCTCATAAATCTATCATGCATTGTCTGATTTCCTTGAAACTTCACATGTGTGATGAGGGTAAGCCCCTGAACACAACTGCCCATGTCTGGTTGCGCTTCTAGCGCTACCTGATGGATGAGCCTTCACCTTATCATAACTTTAACATGCGTTGCCCGATTCAGCCCAGACTTGACGTATGTGATCACGGACGGCCCCTGAATGTAACTGCACACATTAGGTTATGCTCTTAGCGCCACCTGGTGGATGAATATTCACCTTGTCGTTACTCCACCGTGCATCGGCAGATTTGGCTGTCAATTGACATGTGTGATGAGGGTTAACCCTGAACGCACCTGCAGGTGCCTCTGGGGCCACAGGGGCTGTTACGCAAAGGGCAGTGGGTACGGTGGGGCGTGGGTGCGGCGGGGCGTGGGCGCGATCAAGCGTCGGTACCGCGAGGGCCCGTCAACGCCGCTTGCGGCTTTAATTTTATTTATTATTTTACCGTTGATAAAAATCTCTTTCACAAGAGTGTCCTGGTCAAGACAGAAGCAGCACAATGAACAGATGAAAATTGCAGTCGTTTACATCCACAGCAAAAACAAACATGTACTGTAGGGGTGTAATGTTGATTCCCCCAGTGGCCTTTTTTCTGCATGTCATTCCCCCCACTCTGTCTCCCCATTTTCTGTGTCTCTCCAACTGTCCTATCAATTAAAGGTGTAAAAAGCCAGAGCAAATACTTAAAACATAAAAACATACACATAAAACCCAGTGAAAGCACATATAAAACCCCCAACAGAAGAATGAAGAAGCTTGATGGCTGAAGGTGCAAAGGATCTTCTATATTTCTCCATCCTGCAGTGAAGAGAGAGGAGCCGTCCACCACCGCTCTTCTCTTGGTCCATCAAGGTGTTATGAAGAGGATGGTCTGAGTTGTTCAGAGTGGCCTCCACCAGCGTGTATCTCTCCACCACATCCTCAGTGAGTCCATCAGGGAGACATGACTGAAATCAAGTTCCTCAGGATGTTTAGTCTGTATCCTAGCAACGACTTCACGGAGACCTATATCTCCAGCTCGTCATCACTCTTGTTGATGTCTGAGTTGATGATGAGTTGATGACTGACAGCAGAAAGGACCTACAGTACATCTCCACCTCCAAGCCTTTAACCTCTGCACCACCAGCACAGCAACCACAAAAGCACCTCCTCATCCAGCTGGAACAGGGTGGCATCCTCCAGACTTGCTCCATTTTCAATGACAGAAGCTCCTCTCCTGAAGAATCTCCTCTCCCCACAGAAGTGTCCATCAGTAGTTGACAAAATATGAGAAAAACAAACAAAAACACAACAAGATAAAGCAAAGGTTGAGTAAAAACTCAGAGCTACCAGACTTTGCTGCTCCCAGTTGAAGGGCATGTTCTGGAATCTGGTTTTAGTGACAGTGGTTGTGAAATCTATGTAAATAATGTAATGTTCATCTTTATCACGTTTCTTATCCCTGAGGAGTTTCCCACTCGGGTACTCTGTCAAGGGCACCACATGCATAGAGCATGAAATGATGTAACTTTTAAGTGGAACAAAATCTAACACCCAGACCTGCTGTGCTCCAGTGGAAGGTCACACACAGGCCGTCAGAGGGAAACTAATCTGGTTTGCACATGAGCAAGATGATAGAAATCAATACATCAGTGCACATGGCCCTCATGTGTTTTGTGCAACATGCATCCATCCCTGCATAAATGTTAACCTCTGGTGAACCCTCAGTCAGTGAGGGCTGTCAATTATCAGGCTGTTATTTTCTCAAGGGTACTTCACGGCGGAGCACAGAGTGCGCTACGTAGCACCCTTGGAGAAAACAGTTCAAACCTGTTCGTCAATGTTTGCCACCAGTTGTCCTTGTCTCTCCTGTCACTTTGCTATCTGCAGTGTAATGATGCGGAAATTCCTTTCAAAAAAAAAACAAAAAAAAGAAAAAAAAAAAAACCAACAAACAAACAAAAAAAACAGTTCTGGGTTATTTTGCAGCCTAGATCCATCCAGTACTTCAATCTGCCTCAAATACTCACTGAGCCGCGAGTGACACTAATTTGCAGCTGTCAGTCAGCTCGTGTTTATTTTGGGTGTACATGTGGAAAACTTGTTTCAAAGCCAAGACTTTACCATGAAAAGACCTGTCATGAGGACATGTACAACATCAAACTGTGTTTATGATGATCAGAGACTGAAGCAGTTAACCCACCTGCCTGATTTGACCCATCATCGTTGCCTGAGACTCAGTGTGAACTCTGCCAGAAACACCTTGTTTTCCCTCACTGTTGTGGCTCAGACACCTGAACAGATGAGAAGCTGCTCAGTGGTTCGAGATAACAAATGTTTTGTGCTCGGAGTTCCACACCAAGGCTGCTAAACACTCTGAGAAGAAACTTCAGTCCATGTAAATGAGAGTTTTGCATTTTGTTGCACTGTGTGCGTTTTTAGTTGTAAGAACTATAACTTTGTATATATTCATCTTCATGGCAATGATTTCTTTTGTAATACTTGGATACTATTTTGTTTTTTCTCTTTATTTATCACGTGATACATTTAAGCATAATTTCCATTTCCAATTCCGAGTCTTCCTTTATTTTTGTCATCAGTGGAATTTCTCCTCCCTAGCCGAATCCAGTGACGTCTGATTTCACTAGTTCACATTATTGTTAGCTTACTCCACTACATCACTACAATCACTAACACAGGATTGACTATGACTGCTTCACAAAAGTTACCATGGCAACAAAGAATGTCTAACTATTGAGGAGGTACGTATTTTAACCCAAATGACAATCTTCTCCTAAACCTAACAAAACCATAACCATTACAATAACCATCTCCACAGGTAGGTATGTCGCTCTAGGTGGTGAAGTCAGCATGTTTATATTTACAACTGTCACAAAAATCAGGTTTGAAAAAAAACAGGTCATGTACCTTAGTTGTTCAGGTTGGTAACGAGTATTCACTGATAAATTGTCCATACAGACAACAATAATTGAATTCATCATCATGCATCATCAACTTTCACTGCTCATTCTTTCTGAACTTTCTGAGGATGCTGTAGTTTATCTACTAACTTCCAAAATGGCAGTAGAAGAATTAAAATAGAAGCTCTTATAGATGCAGGAATGACTCATCTTCCATACTGAACTGCAAAAGGTTTTATTTGCATTTCTTACAAGTGAGGTGCACAGGAAGTGGAGGAACAAATGGGTGGGAGGTTCATTTCGGTTCAGGGAACACAGACAGCGGAGTGTGTTTTGGACTCTGTGCTGAGAACAGACGTCTCAGAGCCACGTGTTTAAAATAACTTGGCTGGTATATGATGATTTTACTAATGGGAGCAGGCTGAATGCTTGCAGGAATTCACAGCAACAAATGGATAACACTTTACATTTCATACGTCAAATGCAGTGTGCTGCCAATACTGCTGCTGGATTTTATTTTGAGTTCACATGAGCAATTAAAATGAACTGATGAGATCTGATTGTCGCTCCCTCTCTCTCTCTGTATGTTCTCAAGTCAATATGTATTTTGATTTACATCTGCCAGTCAAACCCTGCTGCTTTGATTTCCCTCCCCATGTTTTGAAAATCATCTCTAATAAATGATTCCAATAATGAAACTGAGTGCAGGTGTAACGGAGCCGTCCTTACGAAGTCACTCAGCAGTTGTGTCTGCGACACACATGAGCAGCCCGTCTGTGCTCAGTCATTTTAAATGTCAACACATCCGCTCGCACTGTTGTCATCATTAACCTTTTATGCTGATTTTGTCTGACAGTGTCAGAATTATTAAACGATAGTTTGGCTCAGACAATTACTACCAGTCTGATTAATTCTGTCTGGGCAGAGGTTTTCATTCTTGTGGAGGTGATTTTTGAAATGTCTGTCTGTACAGGCCCATCACAGTGAGGCGAAATGTTTTACAATAAACTGATAAAACTTGGGGAGTACCGCCTCTTTATTCTTTGGTTTAATCCCTGACAAAAAAGGCATCCCATTCCTAACCTAGAACAGTGACTCTGTGCTCAGTATCAGTAGATTTTATGTGTGGCCAAAACTTATTGAAATAGCACGACTTGCATCATGTTCCACATAAAGAGATTAGTCTTCTTGTGCAGGAAAAAAAAAAAAAAGAAGAAGAAAACAGAAGTTATGAGCGTGCATCATGGCACATGGTCTTTAGTTCTCTGCTGTAGAAACAAAGACAGCTGAGTTAAAGCAGTTCCTCTCCCCATCACCCCACACCTTCCCTAAAGCTGCAGGTAACATTCACAGAAACAAAGAACCAACAGGTCTGAACACATGTGCCACCACTATATTTGTTTATCATGAACAAACTGTCAAATATTTCCTTAGCAGAGCAGGACATTTATAAGAGACCAGCCAGTCATAAATCTGAGAGATGCAGTAGACAGCACAGTCACATGCAGTGAAACTGGTCACTGAGGATATTCATATGTAATGTATGTGTGTTCCTGATCATGGAGTATAGTAGGCAACAGAAAATGGGCTGCACGTCTCTTTTCCAGTCTTATTGACCCCTCACAGTGGCTTATTGGTAAGTGTTCATGAATGAGCCCGTTCTGGTCCATTGTACCATACATGCTTACAAATGCTTAGAAACATAAAACCCATTATCTCCTTTAACATAAAATATGTTGACATTAAAATAGGATGCCTCCTCCACCTCAGATACACCCCCTGCTTCACAAAGTACAAGATGACTACAAACACTGGACCAAACTCCCACTCACTCACTGGATGAATCACTGTGGTTAAAATAAAATCCCTACTCACTGTACTAATGTCTTATTCTCAATGATCCCCCACTGGCAGACAGTTCAACTCAGTTCCACTTACATTAATAAATAGTAAACCACAACGTGATCTCAAGGCACCAAACTTCCACCACTACATCCTGGTGAACCAGCTACAGTATTGATTCAAGTGGATGCAAAAACATAAATCAGTAACTGTCTACAACTAGAATAAATTAATGTTAATCCCCCTCCACCTGTTTAGTTTAGTAAGAACAACAAACCGTCTTCAGCCTGCTAAAAAAAAAAACAAGAAAAACAAAATCAGTGAATATTCATTGACACCTTTTAGTTCTTTCTCGACCAACAGCTATAATCAATAATTAAATCCAACATTCTACATAATATAACACACTTACGACCCTCTACAAAAGTGAGAAGTTCATAATAATCAAAAATTAACTTTATAGACTCAGTTCCTCCTCAGATGCCTCCATAACAATTTCAATCACCAAATGGGAAAAGGACCTGACTCTCTTTCTCCCAACCCTGATTTCTGGATTTCTGTGGAGGAGCCACAGTCCTGCTCTCTGTATATCAACCAGCTCCTGGTCCAGTCAATCATTCAAAAGGTTATGTTGCCACTGAACATAATTGACATAATTACTTACATTCACAGTGTCATTGTAATAATTTAAAATGAACAGCAATCAAACTGTAAGGAAAGCAGCCTCTTTCTCTTCCCTCATATGAGCAATTTCATAGACTGGTGATGTTAAATCATGAAACCTGGATCACTGGGCTTTTTCTTCAGTGTAGTGTGGCCAAGTGTGGCCCACAGGTTTTTTGTATTGCAGAGAAAATAGTTGGTTTCAGCATGGTCCCCTTCACTCTTCCCAAATGACAGGTAAGACAGTGGTAAACAGTTGTTTACAACAGTGTCTTTTTTGATTACCATTCGGGACACTAAAGTCTCCATCCAGTGATGTCCAATACAACACTGAGTGTCAAGTGGAAACAGCTAAGTGTGAATCACTTCCTTGCAGATGGTTGTGTTAATTACAATTTTGTAAATGGATTTCCAACACAAAAGTGCAAAAGCAACAACATGAGAGTCGTTAGTATTATCTAAGCTTTAGTTTTAGGACAAAAGGTTTTTGGAACCAGGTGTTAATTGGGTGAGTCCACAGGCAACAGTGCTGTTTAATGATGCTCCTGAACCACTTCAATGAGTCACATAAGAAGCTGTGGCAGGAAGGCTTCCTGGACAGACATCTGGGAGACATGCCATTGTCCAGCAGCTCATTAGACTTGATAATAGCTGGTAATAAACATCAAACAATGAAGTTTATTTCTCCAGCAGACAGAGCTGCTCTGACTCACATACATACAGTCACTCACAATCTCTGTCCTAACAACTGCAGAATGCATCCTTCAAACCCTGAGCAGTCTAACTGTCGATCAGTGTTCCTCCATGAGGTGTGGCTCATACATGTTTCATTTGAGACAAGAGAGTAAGATGAAAGAGTTCACAGCTGATGAGTGTGGACTACAGTTACTGACAAAGCTCTAAAGATGAATAATCTGAACCTCTCCACTCATGCAAAACCCCAGAAAACATTTAAATGGAAAACACACTGGCGTCGGACTTACTGAATATTGAACTCTTAAAATAATAATGATAATTAAAAAAAAAAAAAAAAAAAACATACACAGATTCTACCTTGTTCCCCCTACAGTGCAGCCTGAAGCCATGTGCTGTCCCCTCTTCAGTCAAATTCAAGAAAGTTTTTTTTTTTTTTTTCTTAACAAATGTTAACTGGAAGAAGTTTGAAGTCTTCCTGGTGTTAACCTCCAGGCCAAACAGAATAATCAGAATCAGAGCCAGAAAAAAATCCTTAATGGATTTACTTAACAAATGCTGAAAACTCAGTGAGGAAAAAGTAAGAAAATAAATAAGTAGGTAAGAACTACTGAATAAATAGTGCAATAATAATAAAAAAAATGTGCAGAATTTAACAGAAAATTGAGTTCTGTGCATAGGTAAGCTGAGTAAAATCATAATGTGGGACAACAATAACTTATTCTAGTTTTTACAGCAGAGATGTGCAGTAAGAGTGATGAGGACTAAACAGCAGCCATTCTCAAACTTAAGAGTGCTGCAGCCCACTGAGATCTTCTGGGCCCCATGTACCCAAACTGAGTCTGAACTGACCTGTAATATATGTGGACTTACATGACAAAAAACATCTTTTACTCATAAGTATCCATGATCATTCATTCATAAAGATCAGTTGTCAGTGTGACAAATTACTGTCCAAGGCAATATCAACACTGAAAAACTGACAGAAACTGTCAGGTGAACTTTACTTAGAGCAAAAAGACCATAGTTTTCAACAACAAGTCAAGACTTTCTAAATATGGACCAGATTAATGAAGAATGACAAAATATTTGACCACCCTGTTTTATCAGTTATATATTATACAACTATATTACTATACATATAAGTCTGGTACAGGTACATCCTGTCTATCCAAGGTGTACCCAACCTTTGGTGTTTATCAGCTGAGACTGACTCCAGCCTGCTGTGACCCTGCACAGATAGGCAGTACAGCCAGTGGATGGATGGATGGAATACAGTAACTGAATGTAATAGTAGGGACAGGGAGACCGGTCAGGAATAAAGGCAAAATGGAGAAAGCCTATATGGAACAGCACCTAAGCCTCATATATAACAGCAGCATCTTCTTTGATATTAGAGGATTCTGATGACAGCAGCTGTAAATATACCTCAAAGGCCTCACATGCAGTTATGAATATGTAATCTTTCATGCCAACTTGGAAGTTCACAAGAGCTCACGCATGCACATTTGTTGGCATCTACAGAATAGAGAAGAGAAGCAGGAACTTCAGTTTGTCCATCAACACAAACACTTTGCTGAGAAACTCAAAAAAAGCAGACAATATTTATCTAATCTGTGCTTCAAAGCAAAATAATAGATTAATATGAGTTTATTAGGTTCCAGTCTATGGCACTACTATTTGAAATAAGTGTCTATACTGTGTGAGAAATATGATGCATTTTATTGTTATACATTATTATAATTATGATAGAGTACTGTATAGAGCTCATAAATGACAAAAGCAAACAGGATTTGGGCTTAATGTGTCTAATGATATCAGAAGATTCTGATGACAACAGACCTGATGACAGAAAAAACCCTCTACTGTAAATACTGAAGAGACAAATGAGCAAGTGAGATGGAGCTTCAAAACAAAGAAAAATGACCTTTGCAAGTTGTTCTCTTGATAAAAGTGAAGTATCTCTGCTACATCCCCTCATACTGCTACACTATATGTAGATAAGAATTAGTCCTGGTATGACCTGGACCTCCCTACACGAGCCGGTCCTGCTGAGTGTCAGTCAGGGATGTCTTGCTGTACTCATCATCACATCCTTCTTCATAAATGCCTGAAGCATACTAAGATCCATCTGAAAGGCATTTGAAGATCCTTGGTGTAGCCTGTGAAGCCTGATTAAGTGTTACGTTGATTTCAGTTTCTGCCAAATGGTCTAATTAGGAACTGCAAAGAGGTACATGAATGACTGAAGGAACTGCTAATGGCATAAAAATGTTTTCTTAGATAGGATCATTATGTGTGGGAAAAGGTTTTATGTAAAAAAAAAAAAAAAAAAAGTCTATGATATTTGATTTTCTATTGGAATAAAAGCACCATTCACATATTGTATATTCCCATCTGGAGTAGCTGTAGAACCCTCACGATCATTTCAACTGTGAAGAGTGTTTGAATTCTTATTACAGTGATTCAATGAGTTCTTCTCTCTATAAACCGATTTCGACTAATTGGTGCTTCCACTTCAGGCTACACAAGACAATAGCCTGAACACATGGTAGAGAGATCATAGAAGACAGTGACATCTGCCTTCAGGATATTTGTCAGCAACTTTATTCTACCACAGGGAGCCATCAAATGTCACCTTTTACCACTAATGTTGTGTGTGCGTGTGCATACTTTTTTTTTTTTTTTTACATTTATTTTTGTAATATTTATATACACTACAAAACTAATACAAATATAGAGAACTAACAAAAACTGGTTTGAATGTTTCACATGTACTAATACTCTGTGTTAGGTCGAAGTCGTAGGTCGATGTGATACTTTCATGTACCTTTATGTGATGATGTTTGTATGTTCTTATATGTTAACAAGCTGCTGAATAGGTCATTTCCCAATGTGTATATATATATATATATATATATATATATATATATATATATATAAGTATCTATCTATCTATCTATCTATCTATCTATCTATTCTTTACACAATGCATGGGGAGCATTCTGATTGGAGCAGAGCTAGTTATCATATTATCGTCCATCCATTTTATAAAATTTATCTAGGGTGGGGTCACAGTGGCAGCAGGCTAAGCAGGGCATCCCAGATGTCCCTCTGCCCTGTAGCCTCAGCTCCTTGGTGAATTCTGAGTCCACCTCTAGTTCTCCTAAGAATTAGATCTGCCTGGAAAACCTCCAAAGCCAGGAGACAGGAGGAAGTCAGGGAGTCAGGAGACATCCTCAATTCCTTTGTCGTCATGGAGCAGTGGCTCTTGCTCTACTCCTGAGCTCCTCATTGAGTCTCTAAAGCAGAGTTATAAGCAGCTGAAGTTAGATTCCTTCAGTCATAACCCAGAGCTCACGGTCATAGATAAGGATTGGAGCGTAGATCGAGTGCTTTGCCTTCCGGCTCAGCTCAATCCTCAACACAGCGGTCTGTATGATATCTGAATCACTGCTGATGCTGCACCAATCCACCTGTCAATCTGTCACATGAACAAGACCTTGAGATAGTAAAACTCTTCAGCTTTGAGCAACACACCCCCAACCATAGCCTCTGATTTGGAGGTGCTGACTCTTATCCCACACTCGACTGCAAACCGCCCCAGTGCATGCTGCAGGGAGATCTTCAACACAGGTTCAAAATATTAGTCCTCAAGTGACAGAAAACAACAAGTTACAATGTTAAGTTTCCAAATCATCAAGCAAAAGAAAATGAAATACTACACAGCACATACCCCACCACTCTGCACCTCTGTGTAAAGGAGGCCTAAGTATGAGCTGTCACTCAATGTAAGCCTTACTTTCCATTACTTACACTGTGGTTAACTACTGCTGCAGGCTTCTAACTTACTTTACTGAATCTCTTCTGGAAAAGCAAGACTTAATTTCCACTGAGGAACAAATTGATTTACTGGCAGAAGCGTGGATTGAATTTTCCATCATTAATTGGGGCCACTCGTGGGGTCCCGCAGAACAAAGACCAACAGCACTGCTGTGTAGTCCTGCTTGTGAGAGAAGGTGTGAGAAATCACAGCAAGAGAGCTTAATGGTATTGGTCCAGGCAGAGCACTGAACTTGTGCTGATCACCATCAGCTGCTCCATTCATCCAGCACCAGCAAGTAATATCCTATCATTATCATGCAAGTGTCAAATCCAGCTTTAGGACCTCACACCTGCTATTAAGATGTAATCACATTACACCTGTACAATATCCACTCCCCTCCCCAGGAGGATTGCAGTCATTTCATTTGTTCTCCACAGCTGGCTTCAGCAGGCTCACAGATGACTTTTGTTCAATAAGTGGATTTTCTCTGGCCAGTAAAACTGCTGAAGCACTGGGTTTAAAAAACATTATTTTAGTGGTGAAACAACTTAAAAGACACATTGTGGTGGTTATCCAACAGCAGCTGGCTCAGGTGCAGCTTGCATGAGTTTGTTAGCTCAGCTCCAACCATGCAGTCCAAGTGGGATTTTTGGAAACTTGTGGTCCATCTCTTCTTCTTTGCTGCTCCAGTGCCCTCTGGTTTGATGAATCCGTTTTCATAATTATGAGATCCAGGTCTGTATATAGTTTTTCAGGTGGATTGGAGGCCAGACCATCTCATCATTCTCAGTGAGGCTTTTATATCTCTGTTACGAGTGACTGGACAGCTTGGCTTCAGGTGTTTCACTTGACTCTCCTCTGTGTTTCACAGTTTCACAGTCTGGATGGTCTCTTAATCTGAAAGCTTCATTTTTCTTCTAAAAAATAAGCTGATGTGACAAAAAAGGCTCTAACTTTGTTTCATCAAACCAAACATTCTCCCAGAGGCAATGTGGCTTGTCATCATACATTTTAGGAAACTCTACTAGGACTTTTATGTTCCTCTTTCAAAGGCAGGTTTGTGCATAGAGCCCACTCTTGTACAGCACATGGGGTGGTACGACTGAATACTGTTGTACTTTGATCTTAGAGTTCAGCTCATGTCAGTTTAGAAGTTTCCCTTGGTTCTCTTTACACCACTGAGACTCAGTTGCCCTCTTCTACTCTCATTCAAGGAGGGTGGACCTTAAACTTGTTAATAACAAGTGCAAATGTGATCACAGGAACATCAAGGTGCTTGGAGATGATCTTGTTGCCTCTACCTTGGCCATATCTGGAAGTTCGGTGGTGAATTACCCGTGATTATTAAAAGATAAATAAATTTACAATTGTCACAGAAAGGCTGAAAGCATGAATTGGTATCAGCCATGATGAGACTTTCCAGCATAAGGAGAAGCAACACTATCAGCTAGAACTCCTACAATATAATGTGTGGTAGGGGTGATTGGTTCTAACAGGATCTTTCACCAATTAGGGATAACATTAGATATATGTGATCAATACCATGTGCACCCACTCCCTCCCTGACCTTGCATGTGAATTTGCATGACTGTATGAAGTGTGTAGGCGTTACAGGCAAAAAAAAATTTTGTTTTTTTTTTTGGTAAGCAACTACTTCTTTTGGACCAAGACTATATTTTGATTAGTACTGATATGGATGAAGTTTGAATAAGGTAACTTGTCTAAAAATGAAGAGCAGGTTTTTAGATAAAATGTGAGTCATTTTGTTGATGTTCACTTCAAACCACCATGCTGGTACAGCTAGTCAAACAATGGCTGACAGGTGTGGGGATGATTGAAACACCTTTTACCTTTGTTGTGTCAACCATCTTACCTGGAATTTTACATGGGTTATGAGCTGCTTCTGACCTCCTGCAGAGGGTTTCCACTCACACATGTACACCAGTCATCAGTATTATCAGAATATTTTCTTTAAAAATGCTCTCCTGATGTTAGGATCCACACCACTGTCACCGTTCTTCTTTGAGCCATCGGTGATGAGATCTTTTTGTTCACACTGAACCATAGGACGATGCTTTAGTGTTGGAACATGCACAATAAACTCACATAGGTGTTTCAGCTTTTAGTTTTCAATCTCACTGTTACACTTTATCCCAGGTTGTGTTACAACCTACCCTGGTATGGAGGTAGTTTGTAACAGTGACAGTCTTGTATTTGACATCAAATAATGAATGCTGTGATATAGTTTGAGAAGTTTAAGGCATTGCTATTTGTAGTGGACAAATGAGGGGACTTTGTGTCAAAATTTGGGAGCCCAACCATGAACCCTCCGCACGTTACAGGAGCTGAGACGAAAGGTGTTACACTAATCTCAGGTCTCCCCTACACATGTTCATGTGCTCATGATCAGAATGGTGCTGCTCATCATGAATTGGGAAAAAAAAGCTGTATATACAGTAGATAAGCATCAAATGAACTCTCCTCTACTGTGCTGTGATAATGATCTTTCTGGCTTTTTTTAAATTTATAAACTATATTTGTGTTCATCTCAATGTTAATCAGCACGTTGATGATGATAAGGATGACGACAACGATGATCAGCCAGTTTCCGTGGCGATATGGTGATCACTACAAGTCATTAAGCTTTAGGATTTGATCTCTGCTTTGCCAGTTTGGTCTAATCAGCTGATATCCAGGGGAGAATCTTGTGCATATATCTGTCGTCTGGAATTTAGATCCTGACATGAGATGATTAGATTATTATAAATGTTGAAGGTTATAAAGGGGATGATGATTGATAGCTGGGGAGCACACACAGGTTTCAAAGATTGATCTAATCATGTACACAGTAATTATTAGCCTTAGTTTTAACCCTTACATAATCTAAATGTCACATCAGGTCTAATATTATCCAGGTAACGATGTTCCAGCAGCTCAGTGAACATGAGGGAAAACATAAATGCCAGAGATCTGAAACTACCAGAGCTCACATATAGCATGAAAACAAGTTCCACAGGCTTCATATTTAACACTTCAAACAGCCACAATTAAAGGCATCAGGCAGCACTTAATTGGTAAAGATTCATCTGCATTACTCCACAGCCCAGTGAATTCCATCTCATTTTTCCCCCTCCCACACACATTCACAGCTTAAGGTCTGTTTTATTAAGTAAGGCACAGCACAAGTGAGATCGGTTAAAGTCGTGGGTGTAGAATACGAAATGATAACACTTTCTAATGTGCTCAACATATACACTGTACTTAAAAATGTTGTATGGATGTGGGTGGAAAATGTGCCTCCATGGTGCCATAGTTACATGACATCACATCAGTTTCATGCTGTCTACAGAGCTGGGGTTTTGACAGTGTTGTGAATTAATGTATGAGACAAGAAATCAGGTATTTATTCACAGTAACAGAGTCCTTAACTTATCCCAGTAGCCATGTGTGCGAGGCACAGTCCTCACAAGGAACCTGGGAGCTTGGTTGAACACTAGCTGGGACTTTTTTTTCTATTATTTTTATTTGAACTGCTACAGATTTGAGTTATTTAAAGTTTTAGAGACTTTACACTGGAGACTGCCTCACACTGCTGTCTTTTCTTTTCTTTCTTCAACCAGGAGAGACTCTATGGGCCTAATTTACTAAGATTCCAGACAAGGGGCGCTAAGTTGTGTGTTCCTGCTAAAACATTGTGTGTTTGGTTAGCACATGCAAAACGAGTGATCTACTAAAAGTAATCTGCTAAATGACAGCACGTGCAAACCACAGTATTTAAATGGGGGTTTTGCACGTGGTAATCATTTCCACCATGGAGAGTGTGGACAGAGAGCTGGATGGCCACAAAGATAGAATGAAATTTGATCCAATGGATGACAGTTTCTCTCCATTGGTTTTGAAATTACATTCTCAAAATAACATGGACAAACCTCTAAACCACAACAGAACTGAATTTCTCATTCATTTCATCAAATTGCAAATGTCTCAGCACATCTTTGCAAATGATTAAGTACAGTTAGCCTACATTTCGCAGAGTTTCCAAATGAATAGATCTTGTTGCTCTAAACTGATTGTTGACTCTGCAGTCTAATGGTTGTTCTCTCCAAAACGTGTCAACATCATTTCATTGTATAACTGTAATAGAGAGCTCATGTGGGACACTCAGGCCACACTCGGCTCTAAATGCCCAGCCCAGAGGGATCAAAGACAGGGTGAAGGCAGATGTGAGGTCTCTCAGTCCCAGTCCCAGAGCTGAGGTACTCGATTGTGGTGTGCATAACGGTGCTTAAAGGACTTTAACGCATCTGGAAAACTGCTACAGTTCTCTGGAATGACCCAGACATGAGGAAATGCTGGCAGGTATTAAATTAATGACCACAGCCATTTGTGCACAAATCTGTGCCAGTTAAGACTTGACTTTCAATCGTGCTAAATAAAGACGCAGAAACTGCCACAGCAATCTGTTTCAGGTTTGGTAGATCACAGCGCGTGTGCTAAATAAATCTATTTGCATCCACTCCTCTCAGTATTTTGCACATTCTGGCAGAAAAGCCCATATTTGCATATTCATTAAGGCAAACACGCCAAATGGATTGCGCGTGCTATTTTGCCTGTGTGAAAGATGCAATCCTCGGTGCACCTGGTTAGTAGATCAGCTTCAACATGTGTTTGCACATGCAATCAAGTTTGCACATGTTTTTACACGCGAAACCTTTAGTAAATCAGGCCCCTAATGTGTCACTCATCCACTAAGTATCTCCAATGAATGAGAGGTGGTGTTTGAAGATATCTGCTCAATTCCTCTTAAATCTCCATCTGGAGAGAGCATGGTTGAATGTAAATCTACTATTTGAAGTGTGTGATTAAAAGTGGATTAAACCAGTGTCAGTACTTCTATATGCTAACATAAGTGACACTACAATAGCAGCTTATTGAGACACTCATTGAGGACAGTGCTAACAGAGTGTAAGTGGATATCCTCAATTGGCATGAAAATAATTTCCAAAAAGTTTATATACAGTATGATTGTACTGTATATGTTACTCAGGATGTATACACAATATGATTGTACATGTTACTCAGCCTGTGTTATATAAGTCCATAACTGTGTCCTTGCAGGGTCGTGGCAGATTGCAGTGTCATGTATGGCCTGTCTCTGGATGACCACCTGAATCCCAGATGCCTCCCTGTCATTCTGCAGACAAATCAGTCAGCCATGTAAAATTGTCCAGTCAGTCAGGAAGACGGGGGAGGAAAAACATGCTGTCACTGAGCAGCCCTTAAAATACTCCGTTTGTCATAAAAAAAAAAAAAAAACCCAGTCTTTCAGTCAGATGAGAAAAAAACAGCCCTCGCATGCCCCAATAAGTTCGAAGTAGTTATGTAGTTCATTGTGTTAATATAAGGAACTCATAATTCTCAGTGTGTCACACCTAACAGGCTTTTCATTTCAACAAGAAAGTGTTTGGCAACTGGAACTGCTGAACTTATTAATGAATGATTAATGTGGGATTCCAACCATGTTTCTTGCCAGTTGGCTGGTTGGTGGAGGCATAACTCTTACTTCATAGGCTATTTGTTGGTCAGTCAGTCTGTATTTTGTAATCGAGGTACTAATCTGGTAGCTGTGATGTCAACAAATACAACTGTCCGGTGGTTTGTGTGAGGGTTGCCTGGGATGGAGGAAAATTATCAGTTTCAGTCCGTGCCCATCTTCTAGGAACCTGAGAGAACTGATCCAGTCTTGACTTATGTTTGTCTTATTGCTTTTTAAATAGTAAACCTTGTTGGCGTTTTGAGCAGAGGTGAAGTCCCTATCATTAATTGCTCCATTACATTTTGTGAGACTTGAGCCAGGACCATCATTAGCATGTCAGTCAGATACTTGACTTCAATATGCTTTTGGTCCCTTCAAATTGAGTCCGATCAACCAGGACACATCAGGAGGCCACAGGAGTGACAGGGAGAAAGGGAGGACACAGGAGAACTGAGCCTAATGGGAGACAAAATGTCTACTCAGTCACCATGGAGATGAGATGGTTACTGACATTGATGGAGAGAGGTCAGATAAGGAGGAGGGCTGATGGGAGGATTAAATGTCATAAGAAAGAGAACAGGAGGTGTGTGTGTGTGTGTGTGTGTGTGTGCGTGCGTGGAGGGTACATGCTGGTGAGAGAGAAAGAGGAATGAGGCAGATGTGGATGACAGGAATGATGACATTAGACACAAAGAGCAGGTTTGTCTGAGTTTCTTTTTTCAAATCTTTTTAACATTACGAGCAGAGATTTTTGAAAGAAGCAAAGAAAGCATAAATTAGGCTTTTGAAACATTCATTATTATAGTCCTCATTAATTTGTCAGGACCAGTGACACCCACTGATACTTTTGGCCCTCTAGCTTCAGGGGGTAAATGAAACACATTGTGCAACAAGCAGAACAGTGAAAAGAGAAGTAGCACTCAAAAAGTCATGATGGATGGAATATCTCAGCTTGTTTTAGCCAGAAGGCAAGGTATTGATCATATGCTAATTTTGACCTAAAGATGATAATGTATGAAAGTTCCTAAAATTAATCCAACATCATAGAATTCATCCATTTCAAAACCCTCCTAACGAACTACTGCAGGGTTCTTCTTTTTTTTGGTTTGTTTGTGTGTTTTTGTGTGTGTTTATTTGTTTGTTTGTTTATCAGTCCCGCTGCTGTTTAGCAAATTTTCCTTTGATATCAAAACAGCATGAACTGCATTTTGACCTCATCAGGACCAAGGGGACTATACTCATACCAATGAGGTCCAAAAGGCTGGTGGTGGCACACTGTGAAGCTTTGCTGAAAAGAAAAGCTTGATGGAGGACCATGTCCAGATGCATGTTTTTATGAAAATGTAACACTCTAAAGTCAGACAAGAGTCGTCTAGTGGGTCTGTGCCTATGCACAGCCTGTCTCAGATGGTGTTAACCGAAAGGTTGGGAGCTACAGTAGTAAATGCCATGAACCAAGATGAAGTCACTGAACTTGCAGGACATATGTATGCTAAGCACAGACATGAGTACATTAGGCAAAGAAATGTGTGAAAATGGACGACTGATCCAGCAGTCACAGAAAGTAGGTAGACTGAAATGTATTAAGGATTTCTATGTTCCCTCCAACTTTAACCATATGGTTAAAACAATAAAAGCTATGGCTGGATTTGATGGGGAGGAACTCTATCATTGGCTCTGAAGCTTGGGTCATAGTCGGAAGAATATTTCCATCTGCACCTCACAGTCAAGAATATCTGTCAGAAAATGAGGAGTTCATAAACAACCTGAACGGGAGCAGGGATCTTTTTGATAAAAAGTAGGATGTGTGTAATCCAAGGGGGAAGAACTGGACCAAGCTGCCCACTGTGACACTTGCTGAGGTGATTCTGTTTAATGGCAGAAGGGAGGGTGAAGTGTCAAAGATACCACTTAGTATGCATTCACCCTGAGAGGCACTTCAGGAGTCCATCCAGATGTGGCACTAGGCCTTTTAGAGTTGGAACAAAAGCTATGCCAACATATTCAATGGACTGACATAAGAGGGAAAAGAAACAGGAAGGTTCTCATCCTTCGGACATGCTGTCTTCAACGGGGGCCTTGGTTGCACGTCAACGCACCTGTGGTGTGCCTGATGACAATCCCCCTTTCTCTGCCAGATCTGAAGCAGAAACTCACCTAAGGGGGGGATCAGACGCATTCAGACAAATGGCAAAGGAATGTGGGGCCAAGCATCAACAAAGTTGAGAAAGCAGGTGGCCATGCTGTCCACACTTCTCAATCTGACAGAGACTGAGATGGACACACTGGCAAATTTTCTTGGCCATGATATGCAGGTCCATAGACAGTACTACAGATTACCTGAAGGAACACTAGTTGGCTATGGTCAGTAATGTGTTAATTGCCCTGAAACAAAGCCGGCTGTCAGACTTCAAGGGAATTAGCCTGGATCAAATCCAGATTCATCCCAGGAGTAAAGCAAACTGCGATCCACATTGCAGCTCCCGCATCACCATCACCGACTCACTGGGTGTCTGGTACATCGCATTCTTGAAATGATACGTATATAACATGACAGTTCCATGAGGACTTCGCCATGTGGAACTCTTTGATTACCTCCTCATTCACCAAGACTCCACTGATGACCTACAATTAAATCCAAGTGCCAGTAATCCTGTCAGTGCTCTGGCCAAGGCAAAGGCAAAGCTCCAGCAAAAAAGCAGTCAGTTTTGCCCATAACTGCCGATCACATCCTCTCAAAAAGGCAAAAGAAATCAGGGCACAGTCAAGGAGAGAGTCCTCCCTCCTTGAAATGAATTCAGTTCTCAACATTATGAATGCTGGAATCCAGTCTTTGGAAAACAACACGTTTTCTTCACACTGACAATGTAAATAACCCATGTCCATCCTCCACAACTCCACAGCCCTCACTTCCTGCTGACATCACTACCCATAGGACAATGGGTACTGCAGTCCCAGATCCAACCAGAGGCTCCAAGCTCCTACCTCTCACAGCAGCATTCCCTGATTCCTTGAGGAAGCGAAATTTGGCAGGTATCCTGTTTTACCATTCTGCACACTTAATTCATCTAGTTTGAAAAAAATAAATAAATATAAACAACCTACCCCCACTTGCTCACATTTGCTCTCATTTCTTCAAGCCATGATGCTAATTTGATGAAGATTGTCTTGTGTGGTGCAGAATCACCTGACATTGTGGATTTAGGTGATTTTTCGGTGGTGCTCCAAGACAGTGATACCATATTGTCAAAAACTCTAACTTTGGCAGGTGGTAGCATAACCTTCGCTTTATTGTCTTTGGAGACACTTTATGCGAAGTCTATCCCCAGCTCAGGCAGGATATTGACACCTACTTGGCTATAATTTCAGACCTTGCACTCTCTTACGAATATCACAAATCCTTCTCTGCCAAAGCTGCAGTGTACATCGAAAACTTTAACCAGAGATTGGACTGGTCTGTTGTCTTTTTCCCCCAATCAGCCATCATTTTACAGGCCACAAAACCTTAGACTGTTCCCTCTGTGGCTCTTTCTCCCACACAACCTCCGTCTGTCCAAGATCTGCTTTGCAAGAACTGCCCATGCTGCAATTTCAGTCCCAGGCAAAAGAATCTAAACTATCCTGTGAAATGCCAGGTATTCTGTGCTTGAAGATTGAAATATCCTACATGCATTAACTTAAATAAGAATGATTTACATTTCCTCATTGTAAATGTATGCATGTGTGCTGTAGTTAGTGTGCAGACCGTCACCCACGGTCTGTGCATCCCAGGAGGCTCCATCCTGCAACATCGCAAAAATAAATATGAGGCATCCTTCAACTCCGAATACACTGATACCATTACTATAGATGGCTTTCATTCAAACTGTGGAGGTTTGTTGCCAGGTAGCTGACAATCACAGTTCATTACTTATTTTAACAGGCCAGAGATTTTGGAGAATCTTGGTGAGAGGCTCCAGTCCAGCCCAGTCAGGAGCTCCCACCATGGTGTTTAATTTGGATTTATCAGTAAATAATATTGACCTGGTCATTCTCTGGTTTCCCTGTGTTTTTTTTTTTTCTTTTTTTCTTTTTTATCCCCTGGTTCTTTTATTCACGTACCTCCCCGACTCTACACTTAACAGAGATGTAACAAACTGCTTCCCTCTGTTTCTGTGAGGCTAATAGACAAAATGGCTGAATAAGTGGAGAGAGGGTTACTAATCCCAAAGGGGGGCTAAAAGTCTGACTAAAGTGACAGGTCCCCAGTGGGAGCAAAATTCAGGTTTAAATGTATGTGAGAATGCTTGATGTTCCATTCAGTAAAGTCCATCCCACCAGGACCCTCTTAGTCAGGGGACCTCACAGGGAAAGAAAAACAAGTATGTGTGTGTGAGAGAACCAAACTGGTGATGTGAATGGCGGTGCCATCCCATAATTCCATGCCAGCATGGCTGTAAGTACATACTGCTGATTGGAGAGAAAAGGGCAGAATATAAAAATTCAAGCCAACTGATTACATGCACAAAAGACAATGGAAGTCAGAGGGAGTAAATATAGTGAATCAACCATGGAAGATTAAAAGAAATGTTTTCACCTAGATCAGACAAACTGTAAAAGAAATGTTATCAGCTTAAATTGTCAATTTGAGCTGCAACAGGGAACATGGCTAATCAAGATGCTGTACATTCTTTGTGTCTAAATTACTGCTGCCAGCCTTAATCACTGGTGGAAAGTGTCCTACACCCACAGAGAGAGGGACAAGTCCAAAGGACTCCATGGCAGGAACATGTGAATATCCCCTTCAAGAGACAGTTAAAAGCCTGAAGTAGTGATTACCACCGGCTGCCATGTTGGCAGTTCCAGCAAAAGCTCAGTTTGGTGAAAGGGGAGTAACTCCTGCTGGGTCTGTGATAGGCAAATAAAAGTTATACAACAAGTAGTTTCGACTAAGCAATCTGATTGGTCAACAAGAAATTTAGAACGTGCTCAAATCGGCATGACAGCATGCTTTACTCATCACTAAAAATGTTACTCCGCCATGTCTGTGGCAACGTTGTATTCGTCTCCATGGCAACATTGTAACTGCCAGAGCTAGAGCAGGAAACGGTAGAAAAACTAATTCAAAATGGATCAGTTTGTAATGAATTTTGATTTAAGGTAGTTATTTATGAAAAATTCAGAGCGGGGAATTTTTTTTTTCTTAGAAACGTTACTTATTACTCGTGAAAATAAATAACAAACCACATCGACCTCCTGTAGGGTGTTCCTGTCAGCTGCTGAAGTCACGTTTATGAAGCAAATAAATCAACATTTTTTACTTAATATGCTGTAAACTGCCCCATTTCAGCTGAGAGGTTATTCTCTTAGGTGTGTGCACAAAGTCAGAGAGACACTCGTTGTGACCGCGGTGAAAATGTTTCTGTTGCGAATTGCTGTGCCATGCTCCAGCGACCGTCAGAAATAGAAACTCTGTGAATGTGCCGCGGAGAGCTCTGGGAGGTCGGAGCTGTGCCGGAGCCAGGATGCAGCGCATCCACAGCCGGTGGAAGCACAAACATGACAAGAATTGGAAAGCAGCGGCTCCACTGCCGCTCTGGTGGAATAAGTGTCTCTGCTTTTTTGAGCAACGTGGGCTTGAGCTTCTCGTGCACTGCCACCTACAGGTTTGGCATGCTCTTGACGGCATATATACATGGGTTAGTGTAAACGGACAGGTGTGCACGGTGGTATTTTTGTAAACGGAGAGGGTGAAATGTCTGTTTATGAAAATAGCCGGCCAGGTGGAAACATAGTCTAAATTAGCTAATTTTAATGTGTTAACTGTTTCATTGTTGTTGTGTTTGTATTAGTCTACTGTTTGACTTTTAACATATTTTGATTTTGACCTTGTAGTAAAGCAACTGTAAATAGCAAGCACTCTGTTTCTTTATTAGCGTGTGTTCATTTAAAGTTTTTCTTTTTTTTTTTTTTTTGCTCTGTTTTGTTTTTTTTTACTTTTGCTTAATGTTCTTCCCATAAATAATTAAGTTACTTCAATGTGTAATAATTTGTATTGTTTGTTGCAGTGTGATGTAGTAGTTAATTGATGAGATCAATTTGACGTTTTCGATTCCTAACAAAATAGTCTAAAGCAATTGTACAATTAATAGCTAACCCTGTAAATTGAATTTTTGAAAGTATTTTTTATCAAGCTCTACTTATTATTTGTAAAGAAAGGATGAAAATGAACAACTTTACAGTACATCCTTGTACTGTGGCGTGGAGGTGGGGGTGAAAATGACCCCTCTCAGTGGTTCTAGGGGGTATTGGAATGTCGGTGGTCTAGTGTTAAAGGTTATTGATTTAGGTTCTCTGATTGGTCCTTGGATGGACCGCTACACACCATTCTGTTATTGGGATTGGAAATTAAAAAACAGTATTGTGCAACCCTTGTCAGCAAGTCATTTTCTCTGAAGAGGTCATGTCCTAGTCGCGGATGGCATGTGAGATGAATGCTGTCTGCAGCACAGAGAGGATTGTGGTGATGCACTGAGGATATGTGAGTGGAGATGTGTAATAACGTGTCATGAGATGCAGCTTTTATAGATTTCTTCTTTTAAGAAGGTCACCAGGAGGAGGTTGGCTCCAGTGACACTGTGTGTAGATGGTTTCACAGACAGGCTGAAGAGTACAGTCTCACCTGAAGACAGAGGTCTGCTGCACACTGACAAAAGGAGAAAAACAAATAGGATCTTAAAAACCTGCACACCTCTTTTTTTTTTTTTTGAAAAACAAACCTAAACTAAAAAGAGCTGTAAATTGAGCAGAAGAATGAGAGTCGGTGAAAACTTTAAAATACATGTGTTTGAGTTTGTTGTCCATCCTTTTTTCCTTACTTTTTGTTAATCACAGAATCATCAATGCCAGAAACACCACCAAAGATGGAAAAGCTAAATAAATGATAAATAAGCTAAATAATTAAGAATCAGTCATAATTATTATTATCACCACAGTAACACAATAAACCGCAATAACCCTATTTCTGGCAATGAAACTCCTTCATTGTAACGAGGATTCAAGCATTTTCAACAAATGGCCATTTGTGCAGTCATTAACTATACTATATCTAGCATAATTTGATAGAACAGCTACTGGGCCAAGAGTTATTGCAGAGTTTATGGCCTGTGACTGCACTGTTAGTTGTGTTCCACACTGGACTATATGTGCAGATACAGCGGACATAAGCAGGCTAGACAGAGCCCACACTGGATTTGGTATGTGGTTATATATTGTAGCCGTGAGCTTGGAATGGTATCCTGCATTTTTATTTGAGTGGTCTGTATTTATCTTTGTATTCTAGAGCTGCATGTTTACTACAAATGAAAACATGCTAAATTCAAATCTAAGCTGGTTAACGTGGTGAACATCAAACTGAACATTAAAGGGATATTCTGGTGTAGGTTTAACTTATGGTCTAACTGAGACCGAGGAGAATACCCCCCAGAGCAGTGGTTCTCAAGCTTTTTCGGGCATTCCCCACCTTGGACAAGGGAAATTTTCAAGCTTCACCTTCCCGCACGTGGAGGGGGGGGTTAAGGTCTAGGGGTGCAACGGAGAAGGAAACTCATCGACTGGATCACCGGGGGGCAGTTATCAAACATGTTGATGAAAGGCATGTTGTTGTGCACAACATAGTGCTGCAGTGTCAAATATACCAGCTGACTTTTTTAGATTGTCCGTTTATTGGGCTGGTGTGGTGCACCCACCTACGTGTTCCCACACTACACACTTATTTTTTTCATCGATTGATCCACAGACTACTTGCATACCGATCCATGGAGAGTGATTGGATTGGATCACGGATCAACTGTAATCCGTTGCACCACTAGTTAGGTCATTTCATAATTCCATAATCATTATAAACAAGGGTGAGTATGGTGCTCAGTGTTTAAAAACCGGTGTTTCTCTCGCACTCGTTCACTCTCGATCAGCATATAAATGAATGTTATATGAAAACAGAAAATAGGAAAAACACAGACGCACTGACACCACGAAATGGAAACATTGTAATCATTTCTGTGACCAGTGACCACAGCTGGCCACAGTGGTCTAAATCAGCCCCATCTGTCATATCGCTATTCCCCACCAGTGGGGCATACCCCACACTTTGAGAATCACTGCCCTAGAGAGATCAAGTTTGCCGACTGCAAACTTCTCAGGTTGTAGCAACTTCAGCACAGACAGCCAGATAGCAAAATACTGCTGTCTTTGTAGCCAGGAGCTAACCACGATCAAAAAAGCCCAACTTGTGTACACGTCAGGATATTATGACTGCTAGGAGAAGACAAAAGCCTTTACTCAAGACTGCACCTTTGGGCCCTGCTGCATACCAATAACATAAATTCTCTTCGTCTCCTCTCTATATGTCATTCTTGACTTCCATTGTTCTGCCGTTTTCTCTTCTCATTTTTCCACTCAGGTCCTCTCCACCCATCTGCAGTGTAACACTCAATCTCTTTCTAGTTAACTCTGACTGGCGTTATTCTTCACACTATTGGTTTCTCCCATATTTTGCCACTTTCCATCCAGTCTCTCATGCTTCCACTCTCACCTCCCTGCCAAAAAGGGTCATCACTCTTCCCCCAGCTGGAACAACAGCTCTGATTTGCAGTTTCACATTCCAGCTGTAATTCATAGCTTTATAGTGTTATTTAAATCAGCAGAGGCACACACCTCCATTTCATGGTTACGAAATTCATTCTGCTTCAAGAGCAACACTGAATGTTTATGCATGCCTCTGCTCCGTATTTGCCTGTATCTGTACATCTATTTGTAGTGATGTGGTAATAAATAAAAAAAAAAATCTGAATGCTGCTCCTCAGAAGAAAAACAACCCTAATGTGAGGAAAAATCAATTTGTGGGGATCTAATTCCAGGTTACCCTTGCACAAATGTGTGTTTTAATTTTTGAGTCTAAAATTGAGTCTGTTAGCTGCACAAGTATGTGTGTGTGTGTTGTGTGTGTGTGTGTGCTCTTGCTTGCGTGTGAAAATAAATGCCTCCACAGAAGATCAACAGTTACCAACCATATTTTTCCTCTAGTGTAATTAGATAAGCCACCGAGCACTGATATTATTCATCCATGCAGACATGAATCTATTGGTGACAGTGTCTGAATGTGAAACATCACACAGGAAACGTCGCAGTGCGCTCGGTGAAAAGGCATAAACGTGTCCAATCAGTTTTTCCCCACTTCAAATCATAGAGGTTCAAAATAACTTGGCAATTCATAAACAGAGAGATTAATATCTGAGGTGTGCTGATGAAGGGGAATTAACAAGACTCAAAGCCTACAACCATGTTAGCAGCTCAGGGGTAGCAAGATGGGATTAGCTACATCACTAACATAAATTCAGGCTGAGGAAATACACAAATACACATATCAAAGTATTAGACAAAGAGCAAATCAACCAGGTGATCATTAGTTATTAGATCTTTATTAGATCCTTTTTGTGTGGTATGATGAATGTCTAAAAGTTGACATCTATATCATTTGACCCAAGGATGTCCAACCTGATGGTAGCTTTAGATCAGGCATGGGGAACCTATTCCACCGAGGGCCGGTGTGGCTGCAGGTTTTTGTTCCAACCAACCAAGAGCACACAGTTTGACCAGTCAGCTGTCTGAAGACTGAGATCAGTTGGTTGAATGAGTCAGGTCTGGTGTGCTGCTGCTTGGTTGGAAAGAAAACCTGCAGCCACACCAGCCCTCTGTGGAATAGGTTCCCTATGCCTGCTTTAGGTGAATACTCAGACATCTGAGTACCATTAATATTGGCACAATGTTTCTCACAAGCCAAACAGAAGCTGTTGAGATGTTAAAGTCTGGATCAGAGCCATCATCTGATCAACACTGGCAGCTTCAGATGCACATGGATAATAATAATAATAATGGTGTGGATAATAATGATTAATAGCTCAAACCTGCAGTATTACATTGTCTCCTTCTGGCAGTAAGAGAAATTACACAAATGGTGAATGAACCCAGCTACAAAGTGCTTTAACCTGCCTCATGTCAGTGGGTCTGAATACACCATGAAGCCAGTTAATGCACAGTATGGATTATGCAGGATGATCCAGGAGCTCTGTCTTACAAAGACATGCACACTCAGCTAAATTGCCTGTAGGTGTGAATGTGAGTGTGTGTATGTTGCTCATCTCCATATGTGGTCCTGTGATTGACTGGTGGCCTGTCTGTGGTATACTCCACTCTCACCGTATGTCAGCTGGGATTGGCTCCAGACCTCCACAACCCTGCACAGGCAAGATGTGTAGCTAAAGGCTGTCTGGGTGGATGGATGGATGGATTATGCAGTATGCTCCTCTGTGTGACCACAGTGTGGATGAACCTGGTTTACCTCACACTCTCAACAGCTGCTGAGCTGCAGATGATTGAGGCAGATTGTGGTTGGCTGTAGCTGTGATTGTAGCTGTAGCCATGGTTTAAATGTAGTCAGTGTGATTAGGACTCTGACACATACATTTATGATACAGTAGGCGTAACATTACCTACATGGGGGAGTTGAAAGGGTTATTCTGGCTCAGTGTGCTTCCTGTGGTGTAAAGGTAACACAGCCATAAACTGACATGTATGAGTGAATCCTGGACGATTTTAATAGCATCACACACCCTGAGCATTTCGTAGGAGCTCCGTACTAATGCTAGACAGTTCCACAATGTTCAAGATGTTGAAATCTTGTTGAGTTGAGTTTTTGCTGCTTTGACTGCTTTGCTTTGTCAGCTCCATATTCATGCTGCCATTCTCAAACATATTACAATGGACTCAGACCTGCAGGCAGACCATTTGAGAAGTTTGGTTTTGGGACAAGGTACATTATCAAAATGGATGTCACCATTAATTGATCAGTGCTAAGGGCCTAAACAGTGCCAAGAAAACATTCACCAGCCTGAGCTGTTGACACAAAGGAAGCTTTGGTCCATGGATTGATGCTGTTGATGCCAAAGTCTGACTCCATCTTGTGCATGTCTCAGCAGATATTGCGAGATTCATCTCTCAGAGCCTTTCTGACAGCGCCAACCAGTCTAAACTCTTTCATCAACAAGCGTTCCTGTCCACAAAACTGCTGCTCACTCAGTGTTTTTTTGTTTGAGTGAAAACTCCAGAGACTGTTGTGTCTGAAAATCCCAGAGGATCAGCAGTTACAAAAATTCTCAAACAGCCCATCTGCCACCTACAATCTTACTGCTGTAAGTCACTGAGGTCACATTTTCCCCATTCCCATTTTAATGTATGTCACTGCTGCCACTTGACTGGCTGATTGGATAATAGCATGCATAAAGGTGTACAGGTGTTGTTCATGGCAGTGTTCTGTGATGGTAGATTCAGACACAAACACATCAATAACCACATCAACAGCCGCAGCTTCAGCTCCCAGCTTGTGGCTGTGTGCCGTCGCAGCTCGGCCTGTTGAGCAATAAATGCATAATGTAAAGTGTCACATCTTGTCTCCTTTCTGTGGTGTCTGCAGAGTGTCTCCCTATACTGAATCTACACACTGACTGTCCCTGCTGACCAAGGGAACACCGGACACTGAAGAAAAACAAAACAAACACAAAACCATCTCCCACTGCGAGCATCAGGGCCACAGTTTAAATTGCAGGTGGGATTAGGGGTGTGATGCCACCTGTAGCTTTATAACTAACAATGTTAGTCTAAGGTTAGATCTAAGGTTAATTAACTAATAATAGGTAGTTTCTAATTTAAGCCTTTAATTACAGTTTAGCTGTTTAGCAACCAGTGTCCTGAGCTATCACTCCCTCCAGGAAATACACAGGATTTCCTCTTAAACCACCATTGAACTGTTAAAATACACAGCAAATTAGTGTATATATATATATATGTCTGTGTATAGATACATGCACACAATACAACACAACAGAAATAAGCCCAGATGGAATAAGTCAACCTGACAAATCTTCCAAACCCCAAATACCTATAATTCTTAAAAAACAGAAATGAATCTTCAAATGAGCAGCAAAATATCCTTCTGTACAAAACTTAAGGGTTTCGACTTCTCAGCAGAGGCCTGCACACTTGTCCTGCTTTCTTATCCTTTTTGCTCCCAAGCAGCTTGTTACAATTAAATGTGTCCCTCTTGCAACACAGAATATAAATAATTCCTCACTCAGTGTTACACAAAGACAATAAATATCCATGAAAATAAATTGTATCAAAATAAAATATGTAACAATAGATTGAGTATTGATGTGAATAATATTTATGGCAGATAAGGGGGCAGTGAAACAACAGTGGTGGATTGTTTTGGTGGAGATATGTTTTTGAATCAATATAGAGGTGTGTAACTGCAGTGCTTTAGTCAGTATAAAGTATTTCCTCTGTGATAAAGCTTCTCCAGAGTTGTTTTCAGTGAGGTTTCATGTTTGGATGATTGAACAATATTAAAATAATGTACTAATGTGCCAGCTATGTAACTGTATAGGCAGTGATGGAAGGTAATACTACACAGTAATTGTGTGTTACCTATACTTATTTGAGTATTTCCATATTCACTTCACTTTTCACTCCACTACAGGGACATACTGTACTTTCTACTCTACATTTATTTAAGAATTTGAATTAATTCAGCAATGTTGGGGAGAAAATGCAGGGTTGATGTGGAGAGAAGCAATGTGCTGGAGTCCTGGATGTCTTACACTAAAGATGTTTATTGAGCTTGGCTAAGGAGGGTGCACGTCTGTGTAGAGAAGTGTGTAAGACTTCTGTTGGCTCGCTGAACATAAACTTCAAGATACATTTTCAACACAACTGTTTGGTAGCTTCATAGCACCCAGGAACTGGGTTGGACTCCAACTATGAGTTCAGCAGCTCTGTCTAGGGAGTGACAAACTCTGACAATTAGGACGTACAGGGAGGCATCATGCAGGGACAGATAACAGATGGATATCTATGTGAAGAGTTAACTTTGACCTCATCTGGTTTCTTTTTTTTTTTTTAAGCATATTTTTGGGCTTTTTAGCCTTTATTGGACAGCACAGTATGAGAGAGACAGGAAATTGGGAGGCAGAGAGAGGGGGGATGACATGCAGTAAAGGGCCGCCCGATGTGGGATTCAAACTGAGGCTGAATGCAGTGAAGACTGTAGCCTCATGTGGTTTCTTAAGGAACGTCTCAAATTTTCCCTTACAAGCAATATACTATACTGTAAAGAGTGTAACACTTCAGTTAACAGACATCTGTGTTACAGTACATACCTGTGGATGCTGGGGAGGTAAAGACTGTCAGACACAGATGGTGAGGCAGAAGTGTGATTTCATGTGAAAAAGGCACAAGCGGAAAATATTTTTGATGAAAAAATAATGAACAAGCAGAGCAGTTTGTCACATCAACAATCCTAGGAGCACAACGCTGCGGTATAAACGGCCGACATATGGAGAGAGAGGCAGGTCAGGTGTGTTTTTATTTCCTCTGTGCACATCCCATGTTTAATACATGGACAGACTTCCTACAGTGTTGTGGCACTGGCCATACCTTCTTCATGCAATATTAGAGCATCCATCCACATGTGTTAGTGAGGACATGTCAGCAGCTTGTGAGATTGGTCAGATATTCATATATCAGCCTGAATGTATCTTGTCTACTGGGAATGTATAATCCTGCTACATGCTGTGTAGCTGATATACACAATGTAATTTCCTGTTGTACTGAAGCCACAAAAAATTTCATGCAGACAAGTTAATATATCATATGCATTACTCATTATTATTTATAGCAGGGAAGCTGGAAAACATGACTACATTATGTTACACACAGGCATAGTGTACAGTAGCGTTTGTAGTAAAGTGGAGGTTTTTTTGTTTTTGTTTTTTTTGTTTTTTGCAGTGTGTTGGTCTGTGAACTGTTGCCTGTCCATATATATGTAGCACTAAATAATCTATGGCTGTGGAGCAATTCATGCAGACAAGAAAAGAAAAATCACAGTTGTCTCTCATGGCTTGTGTCACACACACAATTTTGACAAGACTGAGTTTAATAGGACGTTGTTTCACTCACAACATGAAAGGTTGATAAAAGAACTTAGAATTACAAAGTCTTAAGTTTTGCTCAATTAGTTGATACAAAAATGAATACACCTGTAACAAAAACTAATACATGTAGTATTTTATGTGACCTCCATGATTTTTAAGGACAGCTCCAATTTTTCTAGGTATGGAATTAAAAGTTGGCAACACACTGCAACATCTATATTTTCCCGTTCTTCAAGAATGATCTCTCTCAGAGCCTGGATGCTGGATTGAGAGTGATGCTCAATTTGTCCCATAGATGTTTGATTGGGTTCAGATCAGGAGACATACTTGGCCACTCAATCACTTCCACCCTTGTTCTTCTTCAGAAAGGCAACAGTGGCCTTCGGTGTGTGTTTTGGATCATTGTCATGTTGGAAATTGCTTGACAACCAAAGGCATGGAGTGATGGTAGCATCTTCTCAGTATATACTTTTCAGTATAGAGCAGTACATCTGTGAACTCATGACACTATCTCTGAAATGCAGCTCCCTGACACCAGCAGAATTCATGCAGCCCCACATAAAGGACACTGCCACCACCATGTTTCACTGTAGGCACCATGCATTTTTCTTTGTACTCCTCACCTTTGTTACACCATACAGTTTCACTCCAGACTATAAAGTCCTAGTAGTCTTCCTTTTTAAGTATGGGCCCTGGCAGGTTCTAGGTGCTTTTTTTTGTGCATGGGCTTCAGGAGAGGCTTCCTTCATGGGCAACACTCATGCATGCCATTCCTCTGCAGTGTATGCCATATTGTGTCACGGTAAACAGTCACCCAATATATATTACTGTATACAGTGCCATGCAAAATTTTGGGCACTCCTGGTCAAAATTTCTGTTAATGTGACCAGTTAAGCAAGTGGAAGATGGAAAGATCTCCAAGAGCATAAAGCTTACCATGAACAGTCTTTTGCAATATTTTTTAAGTAATGTCGTGTATTATGTTTGTTACCGACAAATTTGGAGTGAAAAAGGGAAACAAAGCAGCACCCTGCAAAAGATGGAAACCCAGTAGACTGGAGCTCTCAGATAAGCTTTTTACTATGTACACGCTGTGATAGATTCCAAAGGTGGGACTACTAGGTACTAATGCAAACTTTTGCATGCCACTGTATATATAATATAACAATATATATACAAAAAAAAAAAAAATGCCACACTTTCTTTTTTCCAAGTAGATTTACATTATGGAGAGGCTAAAGTAGCGTTGACATATATGAAAGGCAATAGTTTTTAGTCATGTGATCCTTTCTTTAGAA
>JAFHLA010000241.1:0-71763 GCA_021432705.1 Caranx ignobilis
GGGGCGGGGGCTAGCTGGCCACAGCGGTGGGAGGCTAAGGCTAAGGGCAGGTCTCTGACCACCGCCGGCCACGAACGGACACGCTCACTCAGCCGTACACATACACAGGGCTATCACACACCGGGGAGCAGAGGGGCGGGGGGCTAGCTGGCCACAGCGGTGGGAGGCTAAGGCTAAGGGCAGGTCTCTGACCACCGCCGGCCACGAACGGACACGCTCACTCAGCCGTACACATACACAGGGCTATCACACACCGGGGAGCAGAGGGGCGGGGGGCTAGCTGGCCACAGCGGTGGGAGGCTAAGGCTAAGGGCAGGTCTCTGACCACCGCCGGCCACGAACGGACACGCTCACTCAGCCGTACACATACACAGGGCTATCACACACCGGGGAGCAGAGGGGCGGGGGGCTAGCTGGCCACAGCGGTGGGAGGCTAAGGCTAAGGGCAGGTCTCTGACCACCGCCGGCCACGAACGGACACGCTCACTCAGCCGTACACATACACAGGGCTATCACACACCGGGGAGCAGAGGGGCGGGGGGCTAGCTGGCCACAGCGGTGGGAGGCTAAGGCTAAGGGCAGGTCTCTGACCACCGCCGGCCACGAACGGACACGCTCACTCAGCCGTACACATACACAGGGCTATCACACACCGGGGAGCAGAGGGGCGGGGGGCTAGCTGGCCACAGCGGTGGGAGGCTAAGGCTAAGGGCAGGTCTCTGACCACCGCCGGCCACGAACGGACACGCTCACTCAGCCGTACACATACACAGGGCTATCACACACCGGGGAGCAGAGGGGCGGGGGGCTAGCTGGCCACAGCGGTGGGAGGCTAAGGCTAAGGGCAGGTCTCTGACCACCGCCGGCCACGAACGGACACGCTCACTCAGCCGTACACATACACAGGGCTATCACACACCGGGGAGCAGAGGGGCGGGGGGCTAGCTGGCCACAGCGGTGGGAGGCTAAGGCTAAGGGCAGGTCTCTGACCACCGCCGGCCACGAACGGACACGCTCACTCAGCCGTACACATACACAGGGCTATCACACACCGGGGAGCAGAGGGGCGGGGGGCTAGCTGGCCACAGCGGTGGGAGGCTAAGGCTAAGGGCAGGTCTCTGACCACCGCCGGCCACGAACGGACACGCTCACTCAGCCGTACACATACACAGGGCTATCACACACCGGGGAGCAGAGGGGCGGGGGGCTAGCTGGCCACAGCGGTGGGAGGCTAAGGCTAAGGGCAGGTCTCTGACCACCGCCGGCCACGAACGGACACGCTCACTCAGCCGTACACATACACAGGGCTATCACACACCGGGGAGCAGAGGGGCGGGGGCTAGCTGGCCACAGCGGTGGGAGGCTAAGGCTAAGGGCAGGTCTCTGACCACCGCCGGCCACGAACGGACACGCTCACTCAGCCGTACACATACACAGGGCTATCACACACCGGGGAGCAGAGGGGCGGGGGGCTAGCTGGCCACAGCGGTGGGAGGCTAAGGCTAAGGGCAGGTCTCTGACCACCGCCGGCCACGAACGGACACGCTCACTCAGCCGTACACATACACAGGGCTATCACACACCGGGGAGCAGAGGGGCGGGGGGCTAGCTGGCCACAGCGGTGGGAGGCTAAGGCTAAGGGCAGGTCTCTGACCACCGCCGGCCACGAACGGACACGCTCACTCAGCCGTACACATACACAGGGCTATCACACACCGGGGAGCAGAGGGGCGGGGGGCTAGCTGGCCACAGCGGTGGGAGGCTAATGTGACCCCTCCTCAGGTTTAAAAGGGAGACTGATATGTAAAATAGAACTAGGCCAGCCCTAGGACCCCACCAACTGAGGGTGGACACAATTTTTAAAAGGTTCAAGAAGAGCGGGAGACGTGCATTCGATTCTCAAAGTAATATTTATTTTAAAGAGGATAAATCATACTGAAAATGAACCTGAAAGGAAAAAAGGAGAAACCATCAGAAGGCTAGATCAATAATTTTATTCCACAGAAGAATGATAAATTAAAATAACGACTATATAAAATAGCAACTTCACAATAGCATGAGCTTTCATAAAAGAATGGAACGACTACACAATGAGCAAGACAGGGTACTTACCGCGGGGAGATTCTATCTCAGGACCCCCAATTGAAAACCACCGCATGTGCACTCGGACCACTGCAACCACTACAACCTACACTCCAAGTAAAATCAACCTTGTAAACCAGTGAAGTGACCACTACCCTTCACACATACCACACTGCATGCAAGGGGGGGGGGGGGTGCATATCCCACGACTACTCCCCGCCGGTCGTCCCACTGCCTGCTAAAACAAAAACACAATCAAATAAATCAGTTGGTTCAGGTTCACATAGTCCATATCGTGGGGGTCAACAGTATAAAAGAACAATGTTCAACGATGCAAATTCTTTTAGTTGTATGCTCAGTAGACACGTTAGTTGACAGTCTTCATAAACTGGCTCTGGCAAAGCAGCAGTCTGGCCTTAAATCTTCAACATGGGACTCTGCTGAACGCAACACAACAGTTGAAGGGCTCACTCCGGCTTAACAAGGGAGAGGGGCGAGCTGAACTTTTTCCTCTTCCACACAGGACCACAGAACATGCCAAACCTGGATCCCTCCGAATAGTCACACCACCGCTTCACGGACACCAGCACTCTTGCCTCACGACCAGGCCTCAAACAAAGAGGCACTAATTGTCTACACCTGCCCTTATAAAGGCAGGGGGAGCTACCGCTACCCTATGACAGGGTGGAGCTTAAGGTGGAGGCCCTCACATCTACCCCCCAGTTTTTTTTTGTCGTCCCGACAATGCACCTTTAAAGCCAGGGTCTATGAAGGGCTAAAATGGAATTGACACTAGGGGGCCTAGCAGCCCCTGGTTGTGGCAGGTGATGAATGTTGGAATGATGTCCAGCAGTGGAACGTGTTGTTCTTCTAGGATTAACACTTGGGGAGATGGGGGAAGGGGAATGGCTTGTGCCATCACGGGGCCTGGTGGGAGATCAACTGTGGGCTGTGAATTCACTACATTACCAGGCTGCTCGGATGCCTGTTCCAACTGTGGACCAACCTCAGCAGGTGGGACATGGCAGATATTTCCTCTTGGAGGCTCCTGTTGCCACACATAGATGTCTCCATCCTCCTCAGTCCTCAGCTGTATCTCAGGGGGGAGGTGGGACTAGTGGTCCTCTCAGCATCCCTGTTAAAGTTTTCACAGAGGTTACTTGGAATTGGTTTAATGGACTGTCTGTTAACATGTTTTACCTTTTCCGGATGATCCAATGGTGCCACTGTATACACTGGACCAGCACCATCAGGGACTCTGAGAATACGGTAGGGTATGGGGCTCCAGTGATCTTGGATTTTATTTCTGCCCCTTCTGTTATAGTCTCTGAGAAACACCAGCTGATGTAGTTGCAGTGGGTCAGAGGCTGGTGCAACATGCCGCTCTGCACGTTTATGAGCTGCCGTTTGCATTCGTTTCCTGGCTCCCTCATAAGCGACGTTAAGGCGTTTCTGATGCTCTTGTACCCAGCTGTGAACAGGGCCGTGCACTGGCTCTTCAACTCTTCCCAACAGGAAGTCAACTGGGAGTTGAGGTTCCAGCCCAAACATGAGAAAGTAGGGCTGTTCACCCGTTGATTGATGAACGGTGGTGTTGTAGGCAAATGTCAGTTGTTGCAGGTAGGTGGGCCAATTACTTTTCTGCTCAGGAGGCAATGTTCTCAAAAGATCATGCAATGTCCTGTTAAAACGTTCACACTGCCCATTTCCTTGTGGGTGATATGGAGTAGTGCGGGTCTTTTCCACACCATACAGCTGACACAGTTGTTGGATCACAGCCCCTTCAAAGTTCCTCCCTTGGTCTGAATGGATCCTTGCAGGGACCCAAAACGGTAAAACCACTCATGAACCAGTACCCGGGCTACAGTGGTTGACTTTTGATCCCTGGTAGCAATGGCCTGTGTGTATTTAGAAAACACATCAGTTAGAATCAACACATTCTCCCGGCCATCAGCGGAAGGTTCTAGATATGTAAAGTCCATGGCTAGAATCTGGTTAGGCCTGGAGGCCAGAAGATGGCCCATTGTTGTCTTTGGTTTGGGGTAAACTGTTTTGGCTAAAACACAACGTTCACACTGTTGACAATAATTTTGAATGTCTTTCAGCATGCCTGGCCAGTAGCATCTCTGTCGCACCAGTCCAAGGGTTCTGTCCAACCCCTGGTGGCCATGGTCATTATGTAACTGATGCAAAACCTCACTTTTCAGGCTTTGTGGTAACACTAGTTGGTGCATTGCCTCCCCACCATCAAGTTGAAATACCTGACGTTGGAGGACACCATCACACATCACCAGTTTCTTCCACTGACGCAACATTTCCAGTACTGTTGCTGGCAAACCTGTCCGTTCCTGTCGGTTTGGACCAGCCCCCCTGTGCCAAAATTTCAGGAACACACCGATAGTGGGGTCGTCTCTCTGTAGGGCAGCAAGATCAGCAGCTGAGTGAGATGGCAAGACAGAGACAATGGATTGCGTTACCTGCTGGTGAGGCATTACGGTGGTCTGGAGTAGAGCGCCTGGAAGAGAGGTACCTGGCAACACAGCCTCAATTGGTGCCATCGACTGTGACTGCTCATACTGGCGTGACAGTGCATCAGCATTGCCATTTGAGCGACCTGGGCGATACTTGATAGAAAAGTCAAATGATGAAAGTTGTGCAGCCCAGCGTTGTTCCAGTGCACCCAGCTTTGCTGTGGACAGATGGCTTAGAGGATTATTATCTGTATAGACAATACATTTATGGCCCAACAGGTATTCTCTAAACTTCTCTGCCATAGCCCATTTCAAGGCCAAGAACTCGAGTTTCATGGAGCTGTAGTTTGACATGTTGCGTTCAGTAGGCTTTAAACCTCTGCTAGCATATGCAATAGGGCGCACTGTTCCATCCTGTTGCTGCTGCGAAAGCACGGCGCCTAACCCTAAATAACTGGCATCAATTTCCAGAATGAAGGGGTGTGAAAAATTTGCATATGCCAAGACAGGAGAATCCACCAACCTGGCCTTCAGATTTTGGAAGCTGGTTTCACATTGTTCAGTCCACACTTCCTGGAGGGGGCATTTGGATGGTTTTTTTGTCTTGGTGCCACCCAGCTCGGCCACTAGGCGATGGAGAGGTGCAGCCAGTGTTGCAAAACCTTGGACAAAGCGGCGATAATAGCTAGCAAAGCCGAGGAATGATCTCAGCTCAGTAACAGTTTTTGGTGGTTGCCAATTTGCCACTACAGAGATCTTATCAGGGTCAGTTGCTACACCACCTTTCGAAATGACATGGCCAAGGTACTTTACCTCTGTTTTTAGGAAACAACACTTCTCTAGTTTGGCCTTTAGGTTCTGCACCCGCAAGGTCTCCAACACAGCTCCCAGACGTTGAATGTGCTCATCCACTGTGGCAGAAAAAACAATGACATCATCCAAATAAAGAAGCAGTGACTGGTGATTGTGCAAACCAAAGATCCTCTCCATCAGCCTTTGAAAAGTGCTGGGTGCATTACACAACCCAAAAGGCATCCTGTTAAATTCAAAGAGGCCAAAAGGTGTGCAAAAGGCTGTCTTCATTTTGTCAGATTCAGCAACAGGAACTTGGTTATACCCACTGGCTAAATCCAACGTGGAAAACCAGCGGGCACCTGATAGAGCGTCGAGAGACTCCTCAATTCGGGGCAGAGGAAAAGCATCTTTCCTAGTTTTAGAGTTCAGGAGACGGTAGTCAACACAGAGCCTAATGGTAGAATCCTTTTTTCTCACTACCACAATTGGGGAGGCAAATGGACTACAACTCTCACGGATCACTTTACTCTCTAGGAGCTGCTGAACATGTGCTTTGACGGCATCATATTCAGAGGGTGGAATGCGCCTATACCGCTGACGGACAGGTGTCTCATCTAGAAGAGGAATTTCATGAGCAATCAGATTTGTACACCCCAAATCACAATCGTGGGAAGAAAAAACAGACTGATAGCCATGTAAAAGGGATCTCACCCTCTCCTGGTCTTGAGCTGCAAGAGTGGACAAATCAAGGGCATCAATGGCAGAGGACAGGGAGTTGTCTTTCACAGCCTGCGTTGCCATGGTAACTGTCTGTCCTCCCGCTGGCCCCTCCTCTATAGTTTCGATGATGCTTTGTGGTTCGCTAACAATTTCAGCTTGGCTGAGAGTGCCAATCTGAATGCGGGGAGGTAAAGTTACTTCTGTAGTCCCCACGTTAGTTACAGGGATGAATGCCGTACCATTGAGCACCTTGACCAGAGCTGGGGAAGTGAGGAGACCACTTGGCAAACCTGAATTCAACGGTTCAAACAGGGCTGATCCCGTGTGAACTGGGGATGCCTTTCTGCAGGTGGCGGGCACCAGTTTCATGGTGCCCCCGGGGATCTGAATCTTTCTCCGGCCCTTAACTCTGACTGGGCCATGGACTTGTGGTTCGGGCTGGAGTTGGGCTCTGTGACAGAACTGCAAAACCTTTTGCCAAGGGTTTTGCTTGACTGGGGGAAGATCAAAAAGGGCAGGACCATGTTCCAAAAACAGCTCTCTGTAGCACTCGCGTATTACATTCATGCCAAGAACTCCACACACCTCTGGATTGGGGCTGGCGCCTGGTGCATCTCTAACGACTAGTACACCACGTTTGGGAATCTGCTTGCCTAAGACCTGAAAATCAAGTTCCAAATAGCCAATGTAGGGGATTTCTAACCCATTAGCTGCACGCAAACGTAGCCAGTGACATGTCCTCAGCTTTTCTGGGCCCCCTGCCTCAAAATGTCTGGCAAAAAAACTCTCTGTAATAGTCGTGACCATAGACCCAGTGTCTAATAGGCAGGAAATGTTCACCCCCCCCATACTAATGGTAACCTTTGGACAGGGACCTACCAAGTTGGGCGTGGGGTCAACAGTTGAAAAATCATTCCCGTTGGAGCCAGTGATGCCCCCATCTGAAATGTGGCTCAGCATAACAGAGGGAGCTAGTTTTCCAACGGCTGGAACTGGGAGGGCCGGGTGACCGAACCCTGGATAGGGCACCTAAGTTCAGAAGCAACAACCCTTTCATTATCACAGTCTTTGGCAAAATGTCCTGGCTTTTGGCACCGTCTGCAGATGAGTGGCCCCTTCTTCTGGAAAGGCTTAGGCTTAAATGAAGTGTGGTTTGATCTTAGTTCTTGTGTAAGCTTATCAATTTGAGCCTGTTGCTGTTTCAACATTTCCTTGAGTTCTGCCAACTCTGACCCTACCGTATCTTTCTGACCCCTAGCCTGCCCTGCATGCTGCATGCTATACACTGAGGGTACAGAATAACTCCTGGGTCTCCCTAACTCTTCCCCAGATCTGCCCTCACGCTCCCACCTAATAGCTTCATCCCTAATAGCATGAAGGTCACAGTCAGGATGTTCACGAGCGATTCTCCTAAGCTCCCGACTCAGATTCCCATCCCCTACACACTCTACAAACTGATCACGAAGCAATTTAGCAGCATCAGGAATGTGTCTCTCTGGACAACTCTGGATCATTTTGTCCATTAAAGAAAACAAAGCATGTGAGAACTCTCTCAGTGATTCACCTTCCTGTTGCTTTCTAGCATAAAAGGCTTCTTTAACTGCAATAAAGGACATAGGACAGCTATACTGAGCAAGGAGAATCTCAAAAATGCGGTCAGGATCTTCCCTCACATGTTGTGGCCGGTACTTTATCTCCTCACGAGCATCACCAATCAGATGATCATAAATAAAATGGGCCTTATCAATGGTAGTAAGTCTACGGGCACGCATGATAGCCTGCACTTCCTCAACCCAGGTCCGGACATTAATCTCACCTGTGCCACTGAACAGTGGGCAAGATCTTTCTCTAGGGATATAAACTAACCTTTCCCGAGCAATGGCCTCCCCTGAGCTGAAGTCCTGCTGCCTACGGGGGCTAGAGGGGCTTGCCTGTGGCTGAGATGCGTTTAGTCGATCCATCATGCACTAAGAGGAGACTGGGCAGGGGAGCGAAGTTGGGTGAACTGGACTTTTATAAAAAAAAAAAAAGAAAAGTATCCAATAAGCTGGCCAGCTGCTGCTTTGCCTTAAACGAGAAGGAGACAATTAGTGACACTTAATACAATCCAACAATACACTTAAAATTGTCCCACTGAACCAACTGATTTGAATGCACGTCTATGGGCTCTGACCCTGCTCACAGCGCCAGTTTGTGACCCCTCCTCAGGTTTAAAAGGGAGACTGATATGTAAAATAGAACTAGGCCAGCCCTAGGACCCCACCAACTGAGGGTGGACACAATTTTTAAAAGGTTCAAGAAGAGCGGGAGACGTGCATTCGATTCTCAAAGTAATATTTATTTTAAAGAGGATAAATCATACTGAAAATGAACCTGAAAGGAAAAAAGGAGAAACCATCAGAAGGCTAGATCAATAATTTTATTCCACAGAAGAATGATAAATTAAAATAACGACTATATAAAATAGCAACTTCACAATAGCATGAGCTTTCATAAAAGAATGGAACGACTACACAATGAGCAAGACAGGGTACTTACCGCGGGGAGATTCTATCTCAGGACCCCCAATTGAAAACCACCGCATGTGCACTCGGACCACTGCAACCACTACAACCTACACTCCAAGTAAAATCAACCTTGTAAACCAGTGAAGTGACCACTACCCTTCACACATACCACACTGCATGCAAGGGGGGGGGGGGGCATATCCCACGACTACTCCCCGCCGGTCGTCCCACTGCCTGCTAAAACAAAAACACAATCAAATAAATCAGTTGGTTCAGGTTCACATAGTCCATATCGTGGGGGTCAACAGTATAAAAGAACAATGTTCAACGATGCAAATTCTTTTAGTTGTATGCTCAGTAGACACGTTAGTTGACAGTCTTCATAAACTGGCTCTGGCAAAGCAGCAGTCTGGCCTTAAATCTTCAACATGGGACTCTGCTGAACGCAACACAACAGTTGAAGGGCTCACTCCGGCTTAACAAGGGAGAGGGGCGAGCTGAACTTTTTCCTCTTCCACACAGGACCACAGAACATGCCAAACCTGGATCCCTCCGAATAGTCACACCACCGCTTCACGGACACCAGCACTCTTGCCTCACGACCAGGCCTCAAACAAAGAGGCACTAATTGTCTACACCTGCCCTTATAAAGGCAGGGGGAGCTACCGCTACCCTATGACAGGGTGGAGCTTAAGGTGGAGGCCCTCACACTAAGGCTAAGGGCAGGTCTCTGACCACCGCCGGCCACGAACGGACACGCTCACTCAGCCGTACACATACACAGGGCTATCACACACCGGGGAGCAGAGGGGCGGGGGGCTAGCTGGCCACAGCGGTGGGAGGCTAAGGCTAAGGGCAGGTCTCTGACCACCGCCGGCCACGAACGGACACGCTCACTCAGCCGTACACATACACAGGGCTATCACACACCGGGGAGCAGAGGGGCGGGGGGCTAGCTGGCCACAGCGGTGGGAGGCTAAGGCTAAGGGCAGGTCTCTGACCACCGCCGGCCACGAACGGACACGCTCACTCAGCCGTACACATACACAGGGCTATCACACACCGGGGAGCAGAGGGGCGGGGGGCTAGCTGGCCACAGCGGTGGGAGGCTAAGGCTAAGGGCAGGTCTCTGACCACCGCCGGCCACGAACGGACACGCTCACTCAGCCGTACACATACACAGGGCTATCACACACCGGGGAGCAGAGGGGCGGGGGGCTAGCTGGCCACAGCGGTGGGAGGCTAAGGCTAAGGGCAGGTCTCTGACCACCGCCGGCCACGAACGGACACGCTCACTCAGCCGTACACATACACAGGGCTATCACACACCGGGGAGCAGAGGGGCGGGGGGCTAGCTGGCCACAGCGGTGGGAGGCTAAGGCTAAGGGCAGGTCTCTGACCACCGCCGGCCACGAACGGACACGCTCACTCAGCCGTACACATACACAGGGCTATCACACACCGGGGAGCAGAGGGGCGGGGGGCTAGCTGGCCACAGCGGTGGGAGGCTAAGGCTAAGGGCAGGTCTCTGACCACCGCCGGCCACGAACGGACACGCTCACTCAGCCGTACACATACACAGGGCTATCACACACCGGGGAGCAGAGGGGCGGGGGGCTAGCTGGCCACAGCGGTGGGAGGCTAAGGCTAAGGGCAGGTCTCTGACCACCGCCGGCCACGAACGGACACGCTCACTCAGCCGTACACATACACAGGGCTATCACACACCGGGGAGCAGAGGGGCGGGGGGCTAGCTGGCCACAGCGGTGGGAGGCTAAGGCTAAGGGCAGGTCTCTGACCACCGCCGGCCACGAACGGACACGCTCACTCAGCCGTACACATACACAGGGCTATCACACACCGGGGAGCAGAGGGGCGGGGGGCTAGCTGGCCACAGCGGTGGGAGGCTAAGGCTAAGGGCAGGTCTCTGACCACCGCCGGCCACGAACGGACACGCTCACTCAGCCGTACACATACACAGGGCTATCACACACCGGGGAGCAGAGGGGCGGGGGGCTAGCTGGCCACAGCGGTGGGAGGCTAAGGCTAAGGGCAGGTCTCTGACCACCGCCGGCCACGAACGGACACGCTCACTCAGCCGTACACATACACAGGGCTATCACACACCGGGGAGCAGAGGGGCGGGGGGCTAGCTGGCCACAGCGGTGGGAGGCTAAGGCTAAGGGCAGGTCTCTGACCACCGCCGGCCACGAACGGACACGCTCACTCAGCCGTACACATACACAGGGCTATCACACACCGGGGAGCAGAGGGGCGGGGGGCTAGCTGGCCACAGCGGTGGGAGGCTAAGGCTAAGGGCAGGTCTCTGACCACCGCCGGCCACGAACGGACACGCTCACTCAGCCGTACACATACACAGGGCTATCACACACCGGGGAGCAGAGGGGCGGGGGGCTAGCTGGCCACAGCGGTGGGAGGCTAAGGCTAAGGGCAGGTCTCTGACCACCGCCGGCCACGAACGGACACGCTCACTCAGCCGTACACATACACAGGGCTATCACACACCGGGGAGCAGAGGGGCGGGGGGCTAGCTGGCCACAGCGGTGGGAGGCTAAGGCTAAGGGCAGGTCTCTGACCACCGCCGGCCACGAACGGACACGCTCACTCAGCCGTACACATACACAGGGCTATCACACACCGGGGAGCAGAGGGGCGGGGGGCTAGCTGGCCACAGCGGTGGGAGGCTAAGGCTAAGGGCAGGTCTCTGACCACCGCCGGCCACGAACGGACACGCTCACTCAGCCGTACACATACACAGGGCTATCACACACCGGGGAGCAGAGGGGCGGGGGGCTAGCTGGCCACAGCGGTGGGAGGCTAAGGCTAAGGGCAGGTCTCTGACCACCGCCGGCCACGAACGGACACGCTCACTCAGCCGTACACATACACAGGGCTATCACACACCGGGGAGCAGAGGGGCGGGGGGCTAGCTGGCCACAGCGGTGGGAGGCTAAGGCTAAGGGCAGGTCTCTGACCACCGCCGGCCACGAACGGACACGCTCACTCAGCCGTACACATACACAGGGCTATCACACACCGGGGAGCAGAGGGGCGGGGGGCTAGCTGGCCACAGCGGTGGGAGGCTAAGGCTAAGGGCAGGTCTCTGACCACCGCCGGCCACGAACGGACACGCTCACTCAGCCGTACACATACACAGGGCTATCACACACCGGGGAGCAGAGGGGCGGGGGGCTAGCTGGCCACAGCGGTGGGAGGCTAAGGCTAAGGGCAGGTCTCTGACCACCGCCGGCCACGAACGGACACGCTCACTCAGCCGTACACATACACAGGGCTATCACACACCGGGGAGCAGAGGGGCGGGGGGCTAGCTGGCCACAGCGGTGGGAGGCTAAGGCTAAGGGCAGGTCTCTGACCACCGCCGGCCACGAACGGACACGCTCACTCAGCCGTACACATACACAGGGCTATCACACACCGGGGAGCAGAGGGGCGGGGGCTAGCTGGCCACAGCGGTGGGAGGCTAAGGCTAAGGGCAGGTCTCTGACCACCGCCGGCCACGAACGGACACGCTCACTCAGCCGTACACATACACAGGGCTATCACACACCGGGGAGCAGAGGGGCGGGGGGCTAGCTGGCCACAGCGGTGGGAGGCTAAGGCTAAGGGCAGGTCTCTGACCACCGCCGGCCACGAACGGACACGCTCACTCAGCCGTACACATACACAGGGCTATCACACACCGGGGAGCAGAGGGGCGGGGGGCTAGCTGGCCACAGCGGTGGGAGGCTAAGGCTAAGGGCAGGTCTCTGACCACCGCCGGCCACGAACGGACACGCTCACTCAGCCGTACACATACACAGGGCTATCACACACCGGGGAGCAGAGGGGCGGGGGGCTAGCTGGCCACAGCGGTGGGAGGCTAAGGCTAAGGGCAGGTCTCTGACCACCGCCGGCCACGAACGGACACGCTCACTCAGCCGTACACATACACAGGGCTATCACACACCGGGGAGCAGAGGGGCGGGGGGCTAGCTGGCCACAGCGGTGGGAGGCTAAGGCTAAGGGCAGGTCTCTGACCACCGCCGGCCACGAACGGACACGCTCACTCAGCCGTACACATACACAGGGCTATCACACACCGGGGAGCAGAGGGGCGGGGGGCTAGCTGGCCACAGCGGTGGGAGGCTAAGGCTAAGGGCAGGTCTCTGACCACCGCCGGCCACGAACGGACACGCTCACTCAGCCGTACACATACACAGGGCTATCACACACCGGGGAGCAGAGGGGCGGGGGGCTAGCTGGCCACAGCGGTGGGAGGCTAAGGCTAAGGGCAGGTCTCTGACCACCGCCGGCCACGAACGGACACGCTCACTCAGCCGTACACATACACAGGGCTATCACACACCGGGGAGCAGAGGGGCGGGGGGCTAGCTGGCCACAGCGGTGGGAGGCTAAGGCTAAGGGCAGGTCTCTGACCACCGCCGGCCACGAACGGACACGCTCACTCAGCCGTACACATACACAGGGCTATCACACACCGGGGAGCAGAGGGGCGGGGGGCTAGCTGGCCACAGCGGTGGGAGGCTAAGGCTAAGGGCAGGTCTCTGACCACCGCCGGCCACGAACGGACACGCTCACTCAGCCGTACACATACACAGGGCTATCACACACCGGGGAGCAGAGGGGCGGGGGGCTAGCTGGCCACAGCGGTGGGAGGCTAAGGCTAAGGGCAGGTCTCTGACCACCGCCGGCCACGAACGGACACGCTCACTCAGCCGTACACATACACAGGGCTATCACACACCGGGGAGCAGAGGGGCGGGGGGCTAGCTGGCCACAGCGGTGGGAGGCTAAGGCTAAGGGCAGGTCTCTGACCACCGCCGGCCACGAACGGACACGCTCACTCAGCCGTACACATACACAGGGCTATCACACACCGGGGAGCAGAGGGGCGGGGGGCTAGCTGGCCACAGCGGTGGGAGGCTAAGGCTAAGGGCAGGTCTCTGACCACCGCCGGCCACGAACGGACACGCTCACTCAGCCGTACACATACACAGGGCTATCACACACCGGGGAGCAGAGGGGCGGGGGGCTAGCTGGCCACAGCGGTGGGAGGCTAAGGCTAAGGGCAGGTCTCTGACCACCGCCGGCCACGAACGGACACGCTCACTCAGCCGTACACATACACAGGGCTATCACACACCGGGGAGCAGAGGGGCGGGGGGCTAGCTGGCCACAGCGGTGGGAGGCTAAGGCTAAGGGCAGGTCTCTGACCACCGCCGGCCACGAACGGACACGCTCACTCAGCCGTACACATACACAGGGCTATCACACACCGGGGAGCAGAGGGGCGGGGGGCTAGCTGGCCACAGCGGTGGGAGGCTAAGGCTAAGGGCAGGTCTCTGACCACCGCCGGCCACGAACGGACACGCTCACTCAGCCGTACACATACACAGGGCTATCACACACCGGGGAGCAGAGGGGCGGGGGGCTAGCTGGCCACAGCGGTGGGAGGCTAAGGCTAAGGGCAGGTCTCTGACCACCGCCGGCCACGAACGGACACGCTCACTCAGCCGTACACATACACAGGGCTATCACACACCGGGGAGCAGAGGGGCGGGGGGCTAGCTGGCCACAGCGGTGGGAGGCTAAGGCTAAGGGCAGGTCTCTGACCACCGCCGGCCACGAACGGACACGCTCACTCAGCCGTACACATACACAGGGCTATCACACACCGGGGAGCAGAGGGGCGGGGGCTAGCTGGCCACAGCGGTGGGAGGCTAAGGCTAAGGGCAGGTCTCTGACCACCGCCGGCCACGAACGGACACGCTCACTCAGCCGTACACATACACAGGGCTATCACACACCGGGGAGCAGAGGGGCGGGGGGCTAGCTGGCCACAGCGGTGGGAGGCTAAGGCTAAGGGCAGGTCTCTGACCACCGCCGGCCACGAACGGACACGCTCACTCAGCCGTACACATACACAGGGCTATCACACACCGGGGAGCAGAGGGGCGGGGGGCTAGCTGGCCACAGCGGTGGGAGGCTAAGGCTAAGGGCAGGTCTCTGACCACCGCCGGCCACGAACGGACACGCTCACTCAGCCGTACACATACACAGGGCTATCACACACCGGGGAGCAGAGGGGCGGGGGGCTAGCTGGCCACAGCGGTGGGAGGCTAAGGCTAAGGGCAGGTCTCTGACCACCGCCGGCCACGAACGGACACGCTCACTCAGCCGTACACATACACAGGGCTATCACACACCGGGGAGCAGAGGGGCGGGGGGCTAGCTGGCCACAGCGGTGGGAGGCTAAGGCTAAGGGCAGGTCTCTGACCACCGCCGGCCACGAACGGACACGCTCACTCAGCCGTACACATACACAGGGCTATCACACACCGGGGAGCAGAGGGGCGGGGGGCTAGCTGGCCACAGCGGTGGGAGGCTAAGGCTAAGGGCAGGTCTCTGACCACCGCCGGCCACGAACGGACACGCTCACTCAGCCGTACACATACACAGGGCTATCACACACCGGGGAGCAGAGGGGCGGGGGCTAGCTGGCCACAGCGGTGGGAGGCTAAGGCTAAGGGCAGGTCTCTGACCACCGCCGGCCACGAACGGACACGCTCACTCAGCCGTACACATACACAGGGCTATCACACACCGGGGAGCAGAGGGGCGGGGGGCTAGCTGGCCACAGCGGTGGGAGGCTAAGGCTAAGGGCAGGTCTCTGACCACCGCCGGCCACGAACGGACACGCTCACTCAGCCGTACACATACACAGGGCTATCACACACCGGGGAGCAGAGGGGCGGGGGGCTAGCTGGCCACAGCGGTGGGAGGCTAAGGCTAAGGGCAGGTCTCTGACCACCGCCGGCCACGAACGGACACGCTCACTCAGCCGTACACATACACAGGGCTATCACACACCGGGGAGCAGAGGGGCGGGGGGCTAGCTGGCCACAGCGGTGGGAGGCTAAGGCTAAGGGCAGGTCTCTGACCACCGCCGGCCACGAACGGACACGCTCACTCAGCCGTACACATACACAGGGCTATCACACACCGGGGAGCAGAGGGGCGGGGGGCTAGCTGGCCACAGCGGTGGGAGGCTAAGGCTAAGGGCAGGTCTCTGACCACCGCCGGCCACGAACGGACACGCTCACTCAGCCGTACACATACACAGGGCTATCACACACCGGGGAGCAGAGGGGCGGGGGGCTAGCTGGCCACAGCGGTGGGAGGCTAAGGCTAAGGGCAGGTCTCTGACCACCGCCGGCCACGAACGGACACGCTCACTCAGCCGTACACATACACAGGGCTATCACACACCGGGGAGCAGAGGGGCGGGGGGCTAGCTGGCCACAGCGGTGGGAGGCTAAGGCTAAGGGCAGGTCTCTGACCACCGCCGGCCACGAACGGACACGCTCACTCAGCCGTACACATACACAGGGCTATCACACACCGGGGAGCAGAGGGGCGGGGGGCTAGCTGGCCACAGCGGTGGGAGGCTAAGGCTAAGGGCAGGTCTCTGACCACCGCCGGCCACGAACGGACACGCTCACTCAGCCGTACACATACACAGGGCTATCACACACCGGGGAGCAGAGGGGCGGGGGGCTAGCTGGCCACAGCGGTGGGAGGCTAAGGCTAAGGGCAGGTCTCTGACCACCGCCGGCCACGAACGGACACGCTCACTCAGCCGTACACATACACAGGGCTATCACACACCGGGGAGCAGAGGGGCGGGGGGCTAGCTGGCCACAGCGGTGGGAGGCTAAGGCTAAGGGCAGGTCTCTGACCACCGCCGGCCACGAACGGACACGCTCACTCAGCCGTACACATACACAGGGCTATCACACACCGGGGAGCAGAGGGGCGGGGGGCTAGCTGGCCACAGCGGTGGGAGGCTAAGGCTAAGGGCAGGTCTCTGACCACCGCCGGCCACGAACGGACACGCTCACTCAGCCGTACACATACACAGGGCTATCACACACCGGGGAGCAGAGGGGCGGGGGGCTAGCTGGCCACAGCGGTGGGAGGCTAAGGCTAAGGGCAGGTCTCTGACCACCGCCGGCCACGAACGGACACGCTCACTCAGCCGTACACATACACAGGGCTATCACACACCGGGGAGCAGAGGGGCGGGGGGCTAGCTGGCCACAGCGGTGGGAGGCTAAGGCTAAGGGCAGGTCTCTGACCACCGCCGGCCACGAACGGACACGCTCACTCAGCCGTACACATACACAGGGCTATCACACACCGGGGAGCAGAGGGGCGGGGGGCTAGCTGGCCACAGCGGTGGGAGGCTAAGGCTAAGGGCAGGTCTCTGACCACCGCCGGCCACGAACGGACACGCTCACTCAGCCGTACACATACACAGGGCTATCACACACCGGGGAGCAGAGGGGCGGGGGGCTAGCTGGCCACAGCGGTGGGAGGCTAAGGCTAAGGGCAGGTCTCTGACCACCGCCGGCCACGAACGGACACGCTCACTCAGCCGTACACATACACAGGGCTATCACACACCGGGGAGCAGAGGGGCGGGGGGCTAGCTGGCCACAGCGGTGGGAGGCTAAGGCTAAGGGCAGGTCTCTGACCACCGCCGGCCACGAACGGACACGCTCACTCAGCCGTACACATACACAGGGCTATCACACACCGGGGAGCAGAGGGGCGGGGGGCTAGCTGGCCACAGCGGTGGGAGGCTAAGGCTAAGGGCAGGTCTCTGACCACCGCCGGCCACGAACGGACACGCTCACTCAGCCGTACACATACACAGGGCTATCACACACCGGGGAGCAGAGGGGCGGGGGGCTAGCTGGCCACAGCGGTGGGAGGCTAAGGCTAAGGGCAGGTCTCTGACCACCGCCGGCCACGAACGGACACGCTCACTCAGCCGTACACATACACAGGGCTATCACACACCGGGGAGCAGAGGGGCGGGGGGCTAGCTGGCCACAGCGGTGGGAGGCTAAGGCTAAGGGCAGGTCTCTGACCACCGCCGGCCACGAACGGACACGCTCACTCAGCCGTACACATACACAGGGCTATCACACACCGGGGAGCAGAGGGGCGGGGGGCTAGCTGGCCACAGCGGTGGGAGGCTAAGGCTAAGGGCAGGTCTCTGACCACCGCCGGCCACGAACGGACACGCTCACTCAGCCGTACACATACACAGGGCTATCACACACCGGGGAGCAGAGGGGCGGGGGGCTAGCTGGCCACAGCGGTGGGAGGCTAAGGCTAAGGGCAGGTCTCTGACCACCGCCGGCCACGAACGGACACGCTCACTCAGCCGTACACATACACAGGGCTATCACACACCGGGGAGCAGAGGGGCGGGGGGCTAGCTGGCCACAGCGGTGGGAGGCTAAGGCTAAGGGCAGGTCTCTGACCACCGCCGGCCACGAACGGACACGCTCACTCAGCCGTACACATACACAGGGCTATCACACACCGGGGAGCAGAGGGGCGGGGGCTAGCTGGCCACAGCGGTGGGAGGCTAAGGCTAAGGGCAGGTCTCTGACCACCGCCGGCCACGAACGGACACGCTCACTCAGCCGTACACATACACAGGGCTATCACACACCGGGGAGCAGAGGGGCGGGGGGCTAGCTGGCCACAGCGGTGGGAGGCTAAGGCTAAGGGCAGGTCTCTGACCACCGCCGGCCACGAACGGACACGCTCACTCAGCCGTACACATACACAGGGCTATCACACACCGGGGAGCAGAGGGGCGGGGGGCTAGCTGGCCACAGCGGTGGGAGGCTAAGGCTAAGGGCAGGTCTCTGACCACCGCCGGCCACGAACGGACACGCTCACTCAGCCGTACACATACACAGGGCTATCACACACCGGGGAGCAGAGGGGCGGGGGGCTAGCTGGCCACAGCGGTGGGAGGCTAAGGCTAAGGGCAGGTCTCTGACCACCGCCGGCCACGAACGGACACGCTCACTCAGCCGTACACATACACAGGGCTATCACACACCGGGGAGCAGAGGGGCGGGGGGCTAGCTGGCCACAGCGGTGGGAGGCTAAGGCTAAGGGCAGGTCTCTGACCACCGCCGGCCACGAACGGACACGCTCACTCAGCCGTACACATACACAGGGCTATCACACACCGGGGAGCAGAGGGGCGGGGGGCTAGCTGGCCACAGCGGTGGGAGGCTAAGGCTAAGGGCAGGTCTCTGACCACCGCCGGCCACGAACGGACACGCTCACTCAGCCGTACACATACACAGGGCTATCACACACCGGGGAGCAGAGGGGCGGGGGGCTAGCTGGCCACAGCGGTGGGAGGCTAAGGCTAAGGGCAGGTCTCTGACCACCGCCGGCCACGAACGGACACGCTCACTCAGCCGTACACATACACAGGGCTATCACACACCGGGGAGCAGAGGGGCGGGGGGCTAGCTGGCCACAGCGGTGGGAGGCTAAGGCTAAGGGCAGGTCTCTGACCACCGCCGGCCACGAACGGACACGCTCACTCAGCCGTACACATACACAGGGCTATCACACACCGGGGAGCAGAGGGGCGGGGGGCTAGCTGGCCACAGCGGTGGGAGGCTAAGGCTAAGGGCAGGTCTCTGACCACCGCCGGCCACGAACGGACACGCTCACTCAGCCGTACACATACACAGGGCTATCACACACCGGGGAGCAGAGGGGCGGGGGGCTAGCTGGCCACAGCGGTGGGAGGCTAAGGCTAAGGGCAGGTCTCTGACCACCGCCGGCCACGAACGGACACGCTCACTCAGCCGTACACATACACAGGGCTATCACACACCGGGGAGCAGAGGGGCGGGGGGCTAGCTGGCCACAGCGGTGGGAGGCTAAGGCTAAGGGCAGGTCTCTGACCACCGCCGGCCACGAACGGACACGCTCACTCAGCCGTACACATACACAGGGCTATCACACACCGGGGAGCAGAGGGGCGGGGGGCTAGCTGGCCACAGCGGTGGGAGGCTAAGGCTAAGGGCAGGTCTCTGACCACCGCCGGCCACGAACGGACACGCTCACTCAGCCGTACACATACACAGGGCTATCACACACCGGGGAGCAGAGGGGCGGGGGGCTAGCTGGCCACAGCGGTGGGAGGCTAAGGCTAAGGGCAGGTCTCTGACCACCGCCGGCCACGAACGGACACGCTCACTCAGCCGTACACATACACAGGGCTATCACACACCGGGGAGCAGAGGGGCGGGGGGCTAGCTGGCCACAGCGGTGGGAGGCTAAGGCTAAGGGCAGGTCTCTGACCACCGCCGGCCACGAACGGACACGCTCACTCAGCCGTACACATACACAGGGCTATCACACACCGGGGAGCAGAGGGGCGGGGGGCTAGCTGGCCACAGCGGTGGGAGGCTAAGGCTAAGGGCAGGTCTCTGACCACCGCCGGCCACGAACGGACACGCTCACTCAGCCGTACACATACACAGGGCTATCACACACCGGGGAGCAGAGGGGCGGGGGGCTAGCTGGCCACAGCGGTGGGAGGCTAAGGCTAAGGGCAGGTCTCTGACCACCGCCGGCCACGAACGGACACGCTCACTCAGCCGTACACATACACAGGGCTATCACACACCGGGGAGCAGAGGGGCGGGGGGCTAGCTGGCCACAGCGGTGGGAGGCTAAGGCTAAGGGCAGGTCTCTGACCACCGCCGGCCACGAACGGACACGCTCACTCAGCCGTACACATACACAGGGCTATCACACACCGGGGAGCAGAGGGGCGGGGGGCTAGCTGGCCACAGCGGTGGGAGGCTAAGGCTAAGGGCAGGTCTCTGACCACCGCCGGCCACGAACGGACACGCTCACTCAGCCGTACACATACACAGGGCTATCACACACCGGGGAGCAGAGGGGCGGGGGCTAGCTGGCCACAGCGGTGGGAGGCTAAGGCTAAGGGCAGGTCTCTGACCACCGCCGGCCACGAACGGACACACTCACTCAGCCGTACACATACACAGGGCTATCACACACCGGGGAGCAGAGGGGCGGGGGGCTAGCTGGCCACAGCGGTGGGAGGCTAAGGCTAAGGGCAGGTCTCTGACCACCGCCGGCCACGAACGGACACGCTCACTCAGCCGTACACATACACAGGGCTATCACACACCGGGGAGCAGAGGGGCGGGGGGCTAGCTGGCCACAGCGGTGGGAGGCTAAGGCTAAGGGCAGGTCTCTGACCACCGCCGGCCACGAACGGACACGCTCACTCAGCCGTACACATACACAGGGCTATCACACACGGGGAGCAGAGGGGCGGGGGGCTAGCTGGCCACAGCGGTGGGAGGCTAAGGCTAAGGGCAGGTCTCTGACCACCGCCGGCCACGAACGGACACGCTCACTCAGCCGTACACATACACAGGGCTATCACACACCGGGGAGCAGAGGGGCGGGGGGCTAGCTGGCCACAGCGGTGGGAGGCTAAGGCTAAGGGCAGGTCTCTGACCACCGCCGGCCACGAACGGACACGCTCACTCAGCCGTACACATACACAGGGCTATCACACACGGGGAGCAGAGGGGCGGGGGGCTAGCTGGCCACAGCGGTGGGAGGCTAAGGCTAAGGGCAGGTCTCTGACCACCGCCGGCCACGAACGGACACACTCACTCAGCCGTACACATACACAGGGCTATCACACAGCGGGGAGCAGAGGGGCGGGGGGCTAGCTGGCCACAGCGGTGGGAGGCTAAGGCTAAGGGCAGGTCTCTGACCACCGCCGGCCACGAACGGACACACTCACTCAGCCGTACACATACACAGGGCTATCACACAGCGGGGAGCAGAGGGGCGGGGGGCTAGCTGGCCACAGCGGTGGGAGGCTAAGGCTAAGGGCAGGTCTCTGACCACCGCCGGCCACGAACGGACAGACTCACTCAGCCGTACACATACACAGGGCTATCACACAGCGGGGAGCAGAGGGGCGGGGGGCTAGCTGGCCACAGCGGTGGGAGGCTAAGGCTAAGGGCAGGTCTCTGACCACCGCCGGCCACGAACGGACAGACTCACTCAGCCGTACACATACACAGGGCTATCACACAGCGGGGAGCAGAGGGGCGGGGGGCTAGCTGGCCACAGCGGTGGGAGGCTAAGGCTAAGGGCAGGTCTCTGACCACCGCCGGCCACGAACGGACAGACTCACTCAGCCGTACACATACACAGGGCTATCACACAGCGGGGAGCAGAGGGGCGGGGGGCTAGCTGGCCACAGCGGTGGGAGGCTAAGGCTAAGGGCAGGTCTCTGACCACCGCCGGCCACGAACGGACAGACTCACTCAGCCGTACACATACACAGGGCTATCACACAGCGGGGAGCAGAGGGGCGGGGGGCTAGCTGGCCACAGCGGTGGGAGGCTAAGGCTAAGGGCAGGTCTCTGACCACCGCCGGCCACGAACGGACAGACTCACTCAGCCGTACACATACACAGGGCTATCACACAGCGGGGAGCAGAGGGGCGGGGGGCTAGCTGGCCACAGCGGTGGGAGGCTAAGGCTAAGGGCAGGTCTCTGACCACCGCCGGCCACGAACGGACAGACTCACTCAGCCGTACACATACACAGGGCTATCACACAGCGGGGAGCAGAGGGGCGGGGGGCTAGCTGGCCACAGCGGTGGGAGGCTAAGGCTAAGGGCAGGTCTCTGACCACCGCCGGCCACGAACGGACAGACTCACTCAGCCGTACACATACACAGGGCTATCACACAGCGGGGAGCAGAGGGGCGGGGGGCTAGCTGGCCACAGCGGTGGGAGGCTAAGGCTAAGGGCAGGTCTCTGACCACCGCCGGCCACGAACGGACAGACTCACTCAGCCGTACACATACACAGGGCTATCACACAGCGGGGAGCAGAGGGGCGGGGGGCTAGCTGGCCACAGCGGTGGGAGGCTAAGGCTAAGGGCAGGTCTCTGACCACCGCCGGCCACGAACGGACAGACTCACTCAGCCGTACACATACACAGGGCTATCACACAGCGGGGAGCAGAGGGGCGGGGGGCTAGCTGGCCACAGCGGTGGGAGGCTAAGGCTAAGGGCAGGTCTCTGACCACCGCCGGCCACGAACGGACAGACTCACTCAGCCGTACACATACACAGGGCTATCACACAGCGGGGAGCAGAGGGGCGGGGGGCTAGCTGGCCACAGCGGTGGGAGGCTAAGGCTAAGGGCAGGTCTCTGACCACCGCCGGCCACGAACGGACAGACTCACTCAGCCGTACACATACACAGGGCTATCACACAGCGGGGAGCAGAGGGGCGGGGGGCTAGCTGGCCACAGCGGTGGGAGGCTAAGGCTAAGGGCAGGTCTCTGACCACCGCCGGCCACGAACGGACAGACTCACTCAGCCGTACACATACACAGGGCTATCACACAGCGGGGAGCAGAGGGGCGGGGGGCTAGCTGGCCACAGCGGTGGGAGGCTAAGGCTAAGGGCAGGTCTCTGACCACCGCCGGCCACGAACGGACAGACTCACTCAGCCGTACACATACACAGGGCTATCACACAGCGGGGAGCAGAGGGGCGGGGGGCTAGCTGGCCACAGCGGTGGGAGGCTAAGGCTAAGGGCAGGTCTCTGACCACCGCCGGCCACGAACGGACAGACTCACTCAGCCGTACACATACACAGGGCTATCACACAGCGGGGAGCAGAGGGGCGGGGGGCTAGCTGGCCACAGCGGTGGGAGGCTAAGGCTAAGGGCAGGTCTCTGACCACCGCCGGCCACGAACGGACAGACTCACTCAGCCGTACACATACACAGGGCTATCACACAGCGGGGAGCAGAGGGGCGGGGGGCTAGCTGGCCACAGCGGTGGGAGGCTAAGGCTAAGGGCAGGTCTCTGACCACCGCCGGCCACGAACGGACAGACTCACTCAGCCGTACACATACACAGGGCTATCACACAGCGGGGAGCAGAGGGGCGGGGGGCTAGCTGGCCACAGCGGTGGGAGGCTAAGGCTAAGGGCAGGTCTCTGACCACCGCCGGCCACGAACGGACAGACTCACTCAGCCGTACACATACACAGGGCTATCACACAGCGGGGAGCAGAGGGGCGGGGGGCTAGCTGGCCACAGCGGTGGGAGGCTAAGGCTAAGGGCAGGTCTCTGACCACCGCCGGCCACGAACGGACAGACTCACTCAGCCGTACACATACACAGGGCTATCACACAGCGGGGAGCAGAGGGGCGGGGGGCTAGCTGGCCACAGCGGTGGGAGGCTAAGGCTAAGGGCAGGTCTCTGACCACCGCCGGCCACGAACGGACAGACTCACTCAGCCGTACACATACACAGGGCTATCACACAGCGGGGAGCAGAGGGGCGGGGGGCTAGCTGGCCACAGCGGTGGGAGGCTAAGGCTAAGGGCAGGTCTCTGACCACCGCCGGCCACGAACGGACAGACTCACTCAGCCGTACACATACACAGGGCTATCACACAGCGGGGAGCAGAGGGGCGGGGGGCTAGCTGGCCACAGCGGTGGGAGGCTAAGGCTAAGGGCAGGTCTCTGACCACCGCCGGCCACGAACGGACACACTCACTCAGCCGTACACATACACAGGGCTATCACACAGCGGGGAGCAGAGGGGCGGGGGGCTAGCTGGCCACAGCGGTGGGAGGCTAAGGCTAAGGGCAGGTCTCTGACCACCGCCGGCCACGAACGGACAGACTCACTCAGCCGTACACATACACAGGGCTATCACACAGCGGGGAGCAGAGGGGCGGGGGGCTAGCTGGCCACAGCGGTGGGAGGCTAAGGCTAAGGGCAGGTCTCTGACCACCGCCGGCCACGAACGGACAGACTCACTCAGCCGTACACATACACAGGGCTATCACACAGCGGGGAGCAGAGGGGCGGGGGGCTAGCTGGCCACAGCGGTGGGAGGCTAAGGCTAAGGGCAGGTCTCTGACCACCGCCGGCCACGAACGGACAGACTCACTCAGCCGTACACATACACAGGGCTATCACACAGCGGGGAGCAGAGGGGCGGGGGGCTAGCTGGCCACAGCGGTGGGAGGCTAAGGCTAAGGGCAGGTCTCTGACCACCGCCGGCCACGAACGGACAGACTCACTCAGCCGTACACATACACAGGGCTATCACACAGCGGGGAGCAGAGGGGCGGGGGGCTAGCTGGCCACAGCGGTGGGAGGCTAAGGCTAAGGGCAGGTCTCTGACCACCGCCGGCCACGAACGGACAGACTCACTCAGCCGTACACATACACAGGGCTATCACACAGCGGGGAGCAGAGGGGCGGGGGGCTAGCTGGCCACAGCGGTGGGAGGCTAAGGCTAAGGGCAGGTCTCTGACCACCGCCGGCCACGAACGGACAGACTCACTCAGCCGTACACATACACAGGGCTATCACACAGCGGGGAGCAGAGGGGCGGGGGGCTAGCTGGCCACAGCGGTGGGAGGCTAAGGCTAAGGGCAGGTCTCTGACCACCGCCGGCCACGAACGGACAGACTCACTCAGCCGTACACATACACAGGGCTATCACACAGCGGGGAGCAGAGGGGCGGGGGGCTAGCTGGCCACAGCGGTGGGAGGCTAAGGCTAAGGGCAGGTCTCTGACCACCGCCGGCCACGAACGGACACACTCACTCAGCCGTACACATACACAGGGCTATCACACAGCGGGGAGCAGAGGGGCGGGGGGCTAGCTGGCCACAGCGGTGGGAGGCTAAGGCTAAGGGCAGGTCTCTGACCACCGCCGGCCACGAACGGACAGACTCACTCAGCCGTACACATACACAGGGCTATCACACAGCGGGGAGCAGAGGGGCGGGGGGCTAGCTGGCCACAGCGGTGGGAGGCTAAGGCTAAGGGCAGGTCTCTGACCACCGCCGGCCACGAACGGACAGACTCACTCAGCCGTACACATACACAGGGCTATCACACAGCGGGGAGCAGAGGGGCGGGGGGCTAGCTGGCCACAGCGGTGGGAGGCTAAGGCTAAGGGCAGGTCTCTGACCACCGCCGGCCACGAACGGACACACTCACTCAGCCGTACACATACACAGGGCTATCACACAGCGGGGAGCAGAGGGGCGGGGGGCTAGCTGGCCACAGCGGTGGGAGGCTAAGGCTAAGGGCAGGTCTCTGACCACCGCCGGCCACGAACGGACAGACTCACTCAGCCGTACACATACACAGGGCTATCACACAGCGGGGAGCAGAGGGGCGGGGGGCTAGCTGGCCACAGCGGTGGGAGGCTAAGGCTAAGGGCAGGTCTCTGACCACCGCCGGCCACGAACGGACACACTCACTCAGCCGTACACATACACAGGGCTATCACACAGCGGGGAGCAGAGGGGCGGGGGGCTAGCTGGCCACAGCGGTGGGAGGCTAAGGCTAAGGGCAGGTCTCTGACCACCGCCGGCCACGAACGGACAGACTCACTCAGCCGTACACATACACAGGGCTATCACACAGCGGGGAGCAGAGGGGCGGGGGGCTAGCTGGCCACAGCGGTGGGAGGCTAAGGCTAAGGGCAGGTCTCTGACCACCGCCGGCCACGAACGGACAGACTCACTCAGCCGTACACATACACAGGGCTATCACACAGCGGGGAGCAGAGGGGCGGGGGGCTAGCTGGCCACAGCGGTGGGAGGCTAAGGCTAAGGGCAGGTCTCTGACCACCGCCGGCCACGAACGGACACACTCACTCAGCCGTACACATACACAGGGCTATCACACAGCGGGGAGCAGAGGGGCGGGGGGCTAGCTGGCCACAGCGGTGGGAGGCTAAGGCTAAGGGCAGGTCTCTGACCACCGCCGGCCACGAACGGACACACTCACTCAGCCGTACACATACACAGGGCTATCACACAGCGGGGAGCAGAGGGGCGGGGGGCTAGCTGGCCACAGCGGTGGGAGGCTAAGGCTAAGGGCAGGTCTCTGACCACCGCCGGCCACGAACGGACAGACTCACTCAGCCGTACACATACACAGGGCTATCACACAGCGGGGAGCAGAGGGGCGGGGGGCTAGCTGGCCACAGCGGTGGGAGGCTAAGGCTAAGGGCAGGTCTCTGACCACCGCCGGCCACGAACGGACAGACTCACTCAGCCGTACACATACACAGGGCTATCACACAGCGGGGAGCAGAGGGGCGGGGGGCTAGCTGGCCACAGCGGTGGGAGGCTAAGGCTAAGGGCAGGTCTCTGACCACCGCCGGCCACGAACGGACAGACTCACTCAGCCGTACACATACACAGGGCTATCACACAGCGGGGAGCAGAGGGGCGGGGGGCTAGCTGGCCACAGCGGTGGGAGGCTAAGGCTAAGGGCAGGTCTCTGACCACCGCCGGCCACGAACGGACACACTCACTCAGCCGTACACATACACAGGGCTATCACACAGCGGGGAGCAGAGGGGCGGGGGGCTAGCTGGCCACAGCGGTGGGAGGCTAAGGCTAAGGGCAGGTCTCTGACCACCGCCGGCCACGAACGGACACACTCACTCAGCCGTACACATACACAGGGCTATCACACAGCGGGGAGCAGAGGGGCGGGGGGCTAGCTGGCCACAGCGGTGGGAGGCTAAGGCTAAGGGCAGGTCTCTGACCACCGCCGGCCACGAACGGACAGACTCACTCAGCCGTACACATACACAGGGCTATCACACAGCGGGGAGCAGAGGGGCGGGGGGCTAGCTGGCCACAGCGGTGGGAGGCTAAGGCTAAGGGCAGGTCTCTGACCACCGCCGGCCACGAACGGACACACTCACTCAGCCGTACACATACACAGGGCTATCACACAGCGGGGAGCAGAGGGGCGGGGGGCTAGCTGGCCACAGCGGTGGGAGGCTAAGGCTAAGGGCAGGTCTCTGACCACCGCCGGCCACGAACGGACACACTCACTCAGCCGTACACATACACAGGGCTATCACACAGCGGGGAGCAGAGGGGCGGGGGGCTAGCTGGCCACAGCGGTGGGAGGCTAAGGCTAAGGGCAGGTCTCTGACCACCGCCGGCCACGAACGGACAGACTCACTCAGCCGTACACATACACAGGGCTATCACACAGCGGGGAGCAGAGGGGCGGGGGGCTAGCTGGCCACAGCGGTGGGAGGCTAAGGCTAAGGGCAGGTCTCTGACCACCGCCGGCCACGAACGGACACACTCACTCAGCCGTACACATACACAGGGCTATCACACAGCGGGGAGCAGAGGGGCGGGGGGCTAGCTGGCCACAGCGGTGGGAGGCTAAGGCTAAGGGCAGGTCTCTGACCACCGCCGGCCACGAACGGACAGACTCACTCAGCCGTACACATACACAGGGCTATCACACAGCGGGGAGCAGAGGGGCGGGGGGCTAGCTGGCCACAGCGGTGGGAGGCTAAGGCTAAGGGCAGGTCTCTGACCACCGCCGGCCACGAACGGACAGACTCACTCAGCCGTACACATACACAGGGCTATCACACAGCGGGGAGCAGAGGGGCGGGGGGCTAGCTGGCCACAGCGGTGGGAGGCTAAGGCTAAGGGCAGGTCTCTGACCACCGCCGGCCACGAACGGACACACTCACTCAGCCGTACACATACACAGGGCTATCACACAGCGGGGAGCAGAGGGGCGGGGGGCTAGCTGGCCACAGCGGTGGGAGGCTAAGGCTAAGGGCAGGTCTCTGACCACCGCCGGCCACGAACGGACACACTCACTCAGCCGTACACATACACAGGGCTATCACACAGCGGGGAGCAGAGGGGCGGGGGGCTAGCTGGCCACAGCGGTGGGAGGCTAAGGCTAAGGGCAGGTCTCTGACCACCGCCGGCCACGAACGGACACACTCACTCAGCCGTACACATACACAGGGCTATCACACAGCGGGGAGCAGAGGGGCGGGGGGCTAGCTGGCCACAGCGGTGGGAGGCTAAGGCTAAGGGCAGGTCTCTGACCACCGCCGGCCACGAACGGACAGACTCACTCAGCCGTACACATACACAGGGCTATCACACAGCGGGGAGCAGAGGGGCGGGGGGCTAGCTGGCCACAGCGGTGGGAGGCTAAGGCTAAGGGCAGGTCTCTGACCACCGCCGGCCACGAACGGACACACTCACTCAGCCGTACACATACACAGGGCTATCACACAGCGGGGAGCAGAGGGGCGGGGGGCTAGCTGGCCACAGCGGTGGGAGGCTAAGGCTAAGGGCAGGTCTCTGACCACCGCCGGCCACGAACGGACACACTCACTCAGCCGTACACATACACAGGGCTATCACACAGCGGGGAGCAGAGGGGCGGGGGGCTAGCTGGCCACAGCGGTGGGAGGCTAAGGCTAAGGGCAGGTCTCTGACCACCGCCGGCCACGAACGGACACACTCACTCAGCCGTACACATACACAGGGCTATCACACAGCGGGGAGCAGAGGGGCGGGGGGCTAGCTGGCCACAGCGGTGGGAGGCTAAGGCTAAGGGCAGGTCTCTGACCACCGCCGGCCACGAACGGACACACTCACTCAGCCGTACACATACACAGGGCTATCACACAGCGGGGAGCAGAGGGGCGGGGGGCTAGCTGGCCACAGCGGTGGGAGGCTAAGGCTAAGGGCAGGTCTCTGACCACCGCCGGCCACGAACGGACACACTCACTCAGCCGTACACATACACAGGGCTATCACACAGCGGGGAGCAGAGGGGCGGGGGGCTAGCTGGCCACAGCGGTGGGAGGCTAAGGCTAAGGGCAGGTCTCTGACCACCGCCGGCCACGAACGGACACACTCACTCAGCCGTACACATACACAGGGCTATCACACAGCGGGGAGCAGAGGGGCGGGGGGCTAGCTGGCCACAGCGGTGGGAGGCTAAGGCTAAGGGCAGGTCTCTGACCACCGCCGGCCACGAACGGACACACTCACTCAGCCGTACACATACACAGGGCTATCACACAGCGGGGAGCAGAGGGGCGGGGGGCTAGCTGGCCACAGCGGTGGGAGGCTAAGGCTAAGGGCAGGTCTCTGACCACCGCCGGCCACGAACGGACACACTCACTCAGCCGTACACATACACAGGGCTATCACACAGCGGGGAGCAGAGGGGCGGGGGGCTAGCTGGCCACAGCGGTGGGAGGCTAAGGCTAAGGGCAGGTCTCTGACCACCGCCGGCCACGAACGGACACACTCACTCAGCCGTACACATACACAGGGCTATCACACAGCGGGGAGCAGAGGGGCGGGGGGCTAGCTGGCCACAGCGGTGGGAGGCTAAGGCTAAGGGCAGGTCTCTGACCACCGCCGGCCACGAACGGACACACTCACTCAGCCGTACACATACACAGGGCTATCACACAGCGGGGAGCAGAGGGGCGGGGGGCTAGCTGGCCACAGCGGTGGGAGGCTAAGGCTAAGGGCAGGTCTCTGACCACCGCCGGCCACGAACGGACACACTCACTCAGCCGTACACATACACAGGGCTATCACACAGCGGGGAGCAGAGGGGCGGGGGGCTAGCTGGCCACAGCGGTGGGAGGCTAAGGCTAAGGGCAGGTCTCTGACCACCGCCGGCCACGAACGGACACACTCACTCAGCCGTACACATACACAGGGCTATCACACAGCGGGGAGCAGAGGGGCGGGGGGCTAGCTGGCCACAGCGGTGGGAGGCTAAGGCTAAGGGCAGGTCTCTGACCACCGCCGGCCACGAACGGACACACTCACTCAGCCGTACACATACACAGGGCTATCACACAGCGGGGAGCAGAGGGGCGGGGGGCTAGCTGGCCACAGCGGTGGGAGGCTAAGGCTAAGGGCAGGTCTCTGACCACCGCCGGCCACGAACGGACACACTCACTCAGCCGTACACATACACAGGGCTATCACACAGCGGGGAGCAGAGGGGCGGGGGGCTAGCTGGCCACAGCGGTGGGAGGCTAAGGCTAAGGGCAGGTCTCTGACCACCGCCGGCCACGAACGGACACACTCACTCAGCCGTACACATACACAGGGCTATCACACAGCGGGGAGCAGAGGGGCGGGGGGCTAGCTGGCCACAGCGGTGGGAGGCTAAGGCTAAGGGCAGGTCTCTGACCACCGCCGGCCACGAACGGACACACTCACTCAGCCGTACACATACACAGGGCTATCACACAGCGGGGAGCAGAGGGGCGGGGGGCTAGCTGGCCACAGCGGTGGGAGGCTAAGGCTAAGGGCAGGTCTCTGACCACCGCCGGCCACGAACGGACACACTCACTCAGCCGTACACATACACAGGGCTATCACACAGCGGGGAGCAGAGGGGCGGGGGGCTAGCTGGCCACAGCGGTGGGAGGCTAAGGCTAAGGGCAGGTCTCTGACCACCGCCGGCCACGAACGGACAGACTCACTCAGCCGTACACATACACAGGGCTATCACACAGCGGGGAGCAGAGGGGCGGGGGGCTAGCTGGCCACAGCGGTGGGAGGCTAAGGCTAAGGGCAGGTCTCTGACCACCGCCGGCCACGAACGGACACACTCACTCAGCCGTACACATACACAGGGCTATCACACAGCGGGGAGCAGAGGGGCGGGGGGCTAGCTGGCCACAGCGGTGGGAGGCTAAGGCTAAGGGCAGGTCTCTGACCACCGCCGGCCACGAACGGACACACTCACTCAGCCGTACACATACACAGGGCTATCACACAGCGGGGAGCAGAGGGGCGGGGGGCTAGCTGGCCACAGCGGTGGGAGGCTAAGGCTAAGGGCAGGTCTCTGACCACCGCCGGCCACGAACGGACACACTCACTCAGCCGTACACATACACAGGGCTATCACACAGCGGGGAGCAGAGGGGCGGGGGGCTAGCTGGCCACAGCGGTGGGAGGCTAAGGCTAAGGGCAGGTCTCTGACCACCGCCGGCCACGAACGGACACACTCACTCAGCCGTACACATACACAGGGCTATCACACAGCGGGGAGCAGAGGGGCGGGGGGCTAGCTGGCCACAGCGGTGGGAGGCTAAGGCTAAGGGCAGGTCTCTGACCACCGCCGGCCACGAACGGACACACTCACTCAGCCGTACACATACACAGGGCTATCACACAGCGGGGAGCAGAGGGGCGGGGGGCTAGCTGGCCACAGCGGTGGGAGGCTAAGGCTAAGGGCAGGTCTCTGACCACCGCCGGCCACGAACGGACACACTCACTCAGCCGTACACATACACAGGGCTATCACACAGCGGGGAGCAGAGGGGCGGGGGGCTAGCTGGCCACAGCGGTGGGAGGCTAAGGCTAAGGGCAGGTCTCTGACCACCGCCGGCCACGAACGGACACACTCACTCAGCCGTACACATACACAGGGCTATCACACAGCGGGGAGCAGAGGGGCGGGGGGCTAGCTGGCCACAGCGGTGGGAGGCTAAGGCTAAGGGCAGGTCTCTGACCACCGCCGGCCACGAACGGACACACTCACTCAGCCGTACACATACACAGGGCTATCACACAGCGGGGAGCAGAGGGGCGGGGGGCTAGCTGGCCACAGCGGTGGGAGGCTAAGGCTAAGGGCAGGTCTCTGACCACCGCCGGCCACGAACGGACACACTCACTCAGCCGTACACATACACAGGGCTATCACACAGCGGGGAGCAGAGGGGCGGGGGGCTAGCTGGCCACAGCGGTGGGAGGCTAAGGCTAAGGGCAGGTCTCTGACCACCGCCGGCCACGAACGGACACACTCACTCAGCCGTACACATACACAGGGCTATCACACAGCGGGGAGCAGAGGGGCGGGGGGCTAGCTGGCCACAGCGGTGGGAGGCTAAGGCTAAGGGCAGGTCTCTGACCACCGCCGGCCACGAACGGACACACTCACTCAGCCGTACACATACACAGGGCTATCACACAGCGGGGAGCAGAGGGGCGGGGGGCTAGCTGGCCACAGCGGTGGGAGGCTAAGGCTAAGGGCAGGTCTCTGACCACCGCCGGCCACGAACGGACACACTCACTCAGCCGTACACATACACAGGGCTATCACACAGCGGGGAGCAGAGGGGCGGGGGGCTAGCTGGCCACAGCGGTGGGAGGCTAAGGCTAAGGGCAGGTCTCTGACCACCGCCGGCCACGAACGGACACACTCACTCAGCCGTACACATACACAGGGCTATCACACAGCGGGGAGCAGAGGGGCGGGGGGCTAGCTGGCCACAGCGGTGGGAGGCTAAGGCTAAGGGCAGGTCTCTGACCACCGCCGGCCACGAACGGACACACTCACTCAGCCGTACACATACACAGGGCTATCACACAGCGGGGAGCAGAGGGGCGGGGGGCTAGCTGGCCACAGCGGTGGGAGGCTAAGGCTAAGGGCAGGTCTCTGACCACCGCCGGCCACGAACGGACACACTCACTCAGCCGTACACATACACAGGGCTATCACACAGCGGGGAGCAGAGGGGCGGGGGGCTAGCTGGCCACAGCGGTGGGAGGCTAAGGCTAAGGGCAGGTCTCTGACCACCGCCGGCCACGAACGGACACACTCACTCAGCCGTACACATACACAGGGCTATCACACAGCGGGGAGCAGAGGGGCGGGGGGCTAGCTGGCCACAGCGGTGGGAGGCTAAGGCTAAGGGCAGGTCTCTGACCACCGCCGGCCACGAACGGACACACTCACTCAGCCGTACACATACACAGGGCTATCACACAGCGGGGAGCAGAGGGGCGGGGGGCTAGCTGGCCACAGCGGTGGGAGGCTAAGGCTAAGGGCAGGTCTCTGACCACCGCCGGCCACGAACGGACACACTCACTCAGCCGTACACATACACAGGGCTATCACACAGCGGGGAGCAGAGGGGCGGGGGGCTAGCTGGCCACAGCGGTGGGAGGCTAAGGCTAAGGGCAGGTCTCTGACCACCGCCGGCCACGAACGGACACACTCACTCAGCCGTACACATACACAGGGCTATCACACAGCGGGGAGCAGAGGGGCGGGGGGCTAGCTGGCCACAGCGGTGGGAGGCTAAGGCTAAGGGCAGGTCTCTGACCACCGCCGGCCACGAACGGACACACTCACTCAGCCGTACACATACACAGGGCTATCACACAGCGGGGAGCAGAGGGGCGGGGGGCTAGCTGGCCACAGCGGTGGGAGGCTAAGGCTAAGGGCAGGTCTCTGACCACCGCCGGCCACGAACGGACACACTCACTCAGCCGTACACATACACAGGGCTATCACACAGCGGGGAGCAGAGGGGCGGGGGGCTAGCTGGCCACAGCGGTGGGAGGCTAAGGCTAAGGGCAGGTCTCTGACCACCGCCGGCCACGAACGGACACACTCACTCAGCCGTACACATACACAGGGCTATCACACAGCGGGGAGCAGAGGGGCGGGGGGCTAGCTGGCCACAGCGGTGGGAGGCTAAGGCTAAGGGCAGGTCTCTGACCACCGCCGGCCACGAACGGACACACTCACTCAGCCGTACACATACACAGGGCTATCACACAGCGGGGAGCAGAGGGGCGGGGGGCTAGCTGGCCACAGCGGTGGGAGGCTAAGGCTAAGGGCAGGTCTCTGACCACCGCCGGCCACGAACGGACACACTCACTCAGCCGTACACATACACAGGGCTATCACACAGCGGGGAGCAGAGGGGCGGGGGGCTAGCTGGCCACAGCGGTGGGAGGCTAAGGCTAAGGGCAGGTCTCTGACCACCGCCGGCCACGAACGGACACACTCACTCAGCCGTACACATACACAGGGCTATCACACAGCGGGGAGCAGAGGGGCGGGGGGCTAGCTGGCCACAGCGGTGGGAGGCTAAGGCTAAGGGCAGGTCTCTGACCACCGCCGGCCACGAACGGACACACTCACTCAGCCGTACACATACACAGGGCTATCACACAGCGGGGAGCAGAGGGGCGGGGGGCTAGCTGGCCACAGCGGTGGGAGGCTAAGGCTAAGGGCAGGTCTCTGACCACCGCCGGCCACGAACGGACACACTCACTCAGCCGTACACATACACAGGGCTATCACACAGCGGGGAGCAGAGGGGCGGGGGGCTAGCTGGCCACAGCGGTGGGAGGCTAAGGCTAAGGGCAGGTCTCTGACCACCGCCGGCCACGAACGGACACACTCACTCAGCCGTACACATACACAGGGCTATCACACAGCGGGGAGCAGAGGGGCGGGGGGCTAGCTGGCCACAGCGGTGGGAGGCTAAGGCTAAGGGCAGGTCTCTGACCACCGCCGGCCACGAACGGACACACTCACTCAGCCGTACACATACACAGGGCTATCACACAGCGGGGAGCAGAGGGGCGGGGGGCTAGCTGGCCACAGCGGTGGGAGGCTAAGGCTAAGGGCAGGTCTCTGACCACCGCCGGCCACGAACGGACACACTCACTCAGCCGTACACATACACAGGGCTATCACACAGCGGGGAGCAGAGGGGCGGGGGGCTAGCTGGCCACAGCGGTGGGAGGCTAAGGCTAAGGGCAGGTCTCTGACCACCGCCGGCCACGAACGGACACACTCACTCAGCCGTACACATACACAGGGCTATCACACAGCGGGGAGCAGAGGGGCGGGGGGCTAGCTGGCCACAGCGGTGGGAGGCTAAGGCTAAGGGCAGGTCTCTGACCACCGCCGGCCACGAACGGACACACTCACTCAGCCGTACACATACACAGGGCTATCACACAGCGGGGAGCAGAGGGGCGGGGGGCTAGCTGGCCACAGCGGTGGGAGGCTAAGGCTAAGGGCAGGTCTCTGACCACCGCCGGCCACGAACGGACACACTCACTCAGCCGTACACATACACAGGGCTATCACACAGCGGGGAGCAGAGGGGCGGGGGGCTAGCTGGCCACAGCGGTGGGAGGCTAAGGCTAAGGGCAGGTCTCTGACCACCGCCGGCCACGAACGGACACACTCACTCAGCCGTACACATACACAGGGCTATCACACAGCGGGGAGCAGAGGGGCGGGGGGCTAGCTGGCCACAGCGGTGGGAGGCTAAGGCTAAGGGCAGGTCTCTGACCACCGCCGGCCACGAACGGACACACTCACTCAGCCGTACACATACACAGGGCTATCACACAGCGGGGAGCAGAGGGGCGGGGGGCTAGCTGGCCACAGCGGTGGGAGGCTAAGGCTAAGGGCAGGTCTCTGACCACCGCCGGCCACGAACGGACACACTCACTCAGCCGTACACATACACAGGGCTATCACACAGCGGGGAGCAGAGGGGCGGGGGGCTAGCTGGCCACAGCGGTGGGAGGCTAAGGCTAAGGGCAGGTCTCTGACCACCGCCGGCCACGAACGGACACACTCACTCAGCCGTACACATACACAGGGCTATCACACAGCGGGGAGCAGAGGGGCGGGGGGCTAGCTGGCCACAGCGGTGGGAGGCTAAGGCTAAGGGCAGGTCTCTGACCACCGCCGGCCACGAACGGACACACTCACTCAGCCGTACACATACACAGGGCTATCACACAGCGGGGAGCAGAGGGGCGGGGGGCTAGCTGGCCACAGCGGTGGGAGGCTAAGGCTAAGGGCAGGTCTCTGACCACCGCCGGCCACGAACGGACACACTCACTCAGCCGTACACATACACAGGGCTATCACACAGCGGGGAGCAGAGGGGCGGGGGGCTAGCTGGCCACAGCGGTGGGAGGCTAAGGCTAAGGGCAGGTCTCTGACCACCGCCGGCCACGAACGGACACACTCACTCAGCCGTACACATACACAGGGCTATCACACAGCGGGGAGCAGAGGGGCGGGGGGCTAGCTGGCCACAGCGGTGGGAGGCTAAGGCTAAGGGCAGGTCTCTGACCACCGCCGGCCACGAACGGACACACTCACTCAGCCGTACACATACACAGGGCTATCACACAGCGGGGAGCAGAGGGGCGGGGGGCTAGCTGGCCACAGCGGTGGGAGGCTAAGGCTAAGGGCAGGTCTCTGACCACCGCCGGCCACGAACGGACACACTCACTCAGCCGTACACATACACAGGGCTATCACACAGCGGGGAGCAGAGGGGCGGGGGGCTAGCTGGCCACAGCGGTGGGAGGCTAAGGCTAAGGGCAGGTCTCTGACCACCGCCGGCCACGAACGGACACACTCACTCAGCCGTACACATACACAGGGCTATCACACAGCGGGGAGCAGAGGGGCGGGGGGCTAGCTGGCCACAGCGGTGGGAGGCTAAGGCTAAGGGCAGGTCTCTGACCACCGCCGGCCACGAACGGACACACTCACTCAGCCGTACACATACACAGGGCTATCACACAGCGGGGAGCAGAGGGGCGGGGGGCTAGCTGGCCACAGCGGTGGGAGGCTAAGGCTAAGGGCAGGTCTCTGACCACCGCCGGCCACGAACGGACACACTCACTCAGCCGTACACATACACAGGGCTATCACACAGCGGGGAGCAGAGGGGCGGGGGGCTAGCTGGCCACAGCGGTGGGAGGCTAAGGCTAAGGGCAGGTCTCTGACCACCGCCGGCCACGAACGGACACACTCACTCAGCCGTACACATACACAGGGCTATCACACAGCGGGGAGCAGAGGGGCGGGGGGCTAGCTGGCCACAGCGGTGGGAGGCTAAGGCTAAGGGCAGGTCTCTGACCACCGCCGGCCACGAACGGACACACTCACTCAGCCGTACACATACACAGGGCTATCACACAGCGGGGAGCAGAGGGGCGGGGGGCTAGCTGGCCACAGCGGTGGGAGGCTAAGGCTAAGGGCAGGTCTCTGACCACCGCCGGCCACGAACGGACACACTCACTCAGCCGTACACATACACAGGGCTATCACACAGCGGGGAGCAGAGGGGCGGGGGGCTAGCTGGCCACAGCGGTGGGAGGCTAAGGCTAAGGGCAGGTCTCTGACCACCGCCGGCCACGAACGGACACACTCACTCAGCCGTACACATACACAGGGCTATCACACAGCGGGGAGCAGAGGGGCGGGGGGCTAGCTGGCCACAGCGGTGGGAGGCTAAGGCTAAGGGCAGGTCTCTGACCACCGCCGGCCACGAACGGACACACTCACTCAGCCGTACACATACACAGGGCTATCACACAGCGGGGAGCAGAGGGGCGGGGGGCTAGCTGGCCACAGCGGTGGGAGGCTAAGGCTAAGGGCAGGTCTCTGACCACCGCCGGCCACGAACGGACACACTCACTCAGCCGTACACATACACAGGGCTATCACACAGCGGGGAGCAGAGGGGCGGGGGGCTAGCTGGCCACAGCGGTGGGAGGCTAAGGCTAAGGGCAGGTCTCTGACCACCGCCGGCCACGAACGGACACACTCACTCAGCCGTACACATACACAGGGCTATCACACAGCGGGGAGCAGAGGGGCGGGGGGCTAGCTGGCCACAGCGGTGGGAGGCTAAGGCTAAGGGCAGGTCTCTGACCACCGCCGGCCACGAACGGACACACTCACTCAGCCGTACACATACACAGGGCTATCACACAGCGGGGAGCAGAGGGGCGGGGGGCTAGCTGGCCACAGCGGTGGGAGGCTAAGGCTAAGGGCAGGTCTCTGACCACCGCCGGCCACGAACGGACACACTCACTCAGCCGTACACATACACAGGGCTATCACACAGCGGGGAGCAGAGGGGCGGGGGCTAGCTGGCCACAGCGGTGGGAGGCTAAGGCTAAGGGCAGGTCTCTGACCACCGCCGGCCACGAACGGACACACTCACTCAGCCGTACACATACACAGGGCTATCACACAGCGGGGAGCAGAGGGGCGGGGGGCTAGCTGGCCACAGCGGTGGGAGGCTAAGGCTAAGGGCAGGTCTCTGACCACCGCCGGCCACGAACGGACACACTCACTCAGCCGTACACATACACAGGGCTATCACACAGCGGGGAGCAGAGGGGCGGGGGGCTAGCTGGCCACAGCGGTGGGAGGCTAAGGCTAAGGGCAGGTCTCTGACCACCGCCGGCCACGAACGGACACACTCACTCAGCCGTACACATACACAGGGCTATCACACAGCGGGGAGCAGAGGGGCGGGGGGCTAGCTGGCCACAGCGGTGGGAGGCTAAGGCTAAGGGCAGGTCTCTGACCACCGCCGGCCACGAACGGACACACTCACTCAGCCGTACACATACACAGGGCTATCACACAGCGGGGAGCAGAGGGGCGGGGGGCTAGCTGGCCACAGCGGTGGGAGGCTAAGGCTAAGGGCAGGTCTCTGACCACCGCCGGCCACGAACGGACACACTCACTCAGCCGTACACATACACAGGGCTATCACACAGCGGGGAGCAGAGGGGCGGGGGGCTAGCTGGCCACAGCGGTGGGAGGCTAAGGCTAAGGGCAGGTCTCTGACCACCGCCGGCCACGAACGGACACACTCACTCAGCCGTACACATACACAGGGCTATCACACAGCGGGGAGCAGAGGGGCGGGGGGCTAGCTGGCCACAGCGGTGGGAGGCTAAGGCTAAGGGCAGGTCTCTGACCACCGCCGGCCACGAACGGACACACTCACTCAGCCGTACACATACACAGGGCTATCACACAGCGGGGAGCAGAGGGGCGGGGGGCTAGCTGGCCACAGCGGTGGGAGGCTAAGGCTAAGGGCAGGTCTCTGACCACCGCCGGCCACGAACGGACACACTCACTCAGCCGTACACATACACAGGGCTATCACACAGCGGGGAGCAGAGGGGCGGGGGGCTAGCTGGCCACAGCGGTGGGAGGCTAAGGCTAAGGGCAGGTCTCTGACCACCGCCGGCCACGAACGGACACACTCACTCAGCCGTACACATACACAGGGCTATCACACAGCGGGGAGCAGAGGGGCGGGGGGCTAGCTGGCCACAGCGGTGGGAGGCTAAGGCTAAGGGCAGGTCTCTGACCACCGCCGGCCACGAACGGACACACTCACTCAGCCGTACACATACACAGGGCTATCACACAGCGGGGAGCAGAGGGGCGGGGGGCTAGCTGGCCACAGCGGTGGGAGGCTAAGGCTAAGGGCAGGTCTCTGACCACCGCCGGCCACGAACGGACACACTCACTCAGCCGTACACATACACAGGGCTATCACACAGCGGGGAGCAGAGGGGCGGGGGGCTAGCTGGCCACAGCGGTGGGAGGCTAAGGCTAAGGGCAGGTCTCTGACCACCGCCGGCCACGAACGGACACACTCACTCAGCCGTACACATACACAGGGCTATCACACAGCGGGGAGCAGAGGGGCGGGGGGCTAGCTGGCCACAGCGGTGGGAGGCTAAGGCTAAGGGCAGGTCTCTGACCACCGCCGGCCACGAACGGACACACTCACTCAGCCGTACACATACACAGGGCTATCACACAGCGGGGAGCAGAGGGGCGGGGGGCTAGCTGGCCACAGCGGTGGGAGGCTAAGGCTAAGGGCAGGTCTCTGACCACCGCCGGCCACGAACGGACACACTCACTCAGCCGTACACATACACAGGGCTATCACACAGCGGGGAGCAGAGGGGCGGGGGGCTAGCTGGCCACAGCGGTGGGAGGCTAAGGCTAAGGGCAGGTCTCTGACCACCGCCGGCCACGAACGGACACACTCACTCAGCCGTACACATACACAGGGCTATCACACAGCGGGGAGCAGAGGGGCGGGGGGCTAGCTGGCCACAGCGGTGGGAGGCTAAGGCTAAGGGCAGGTCTCTGACCACCGCCGGCCACGAACGGACACACTCACTCAGCCGTACACATACACAGGGCTATCACACAGCGGGGAGCAGAGGGGCGGGGGGCTAGCTGGCCACAGCGGTGGGAGGCTAAGGCTAAGGGCAGGTCTCTGACCACCGCCGGCCACGAACGGACACACTCACTCAGCCGTACACATACACAGGGCTATCACACAGCGGGGAGCAGAGGGGCGGGGGGCTAGCTGGCCACAGCGGTGGGAGGCTAAGGCTAAGGGCAGGTCTCTGACCACCGCCGGCCACGAACGGACACACTCACTCAGCCGTACACATACACAGGGCTATCACACAGCGGGGAGCAGAGGGGCGGGGGGCTAGCTGGCCACAGCGGTGGGAGGCTAAGGCTAAGGGCAGGTCTCTGACCACCGCCGGCCACGAACGGACACACTCACTCAGCCGTACACATACACAGGGCTATCACACAGCGGGGAGCAGAGGGGCGGGGGGCTAGCTGGCCACAGCGGTGGGAGGCTAAGGCTAAGGGCAGGTCTCTGACCACCGCCGGCCACGAACGGACACACTCACTCAGCCGTACACATACACAGGGCTATCACACAGCGGGGAGCAGAGGGGCGGGGGGCTAGCTGGCCACAGCGGTGGGAGGCTAAGGCTAAGGGCAGGTCTCTGACCACCGCCGGCCACGAACGGACACACTCACTCAGCCGTACACATACACAGGGCTATCACACAGCGGGGAGCAGAGGGGCGGGGGGCTAGCTGGCCACAGCGGTGGGAGGCTAAGGCTAAGGGCAGGTCTCTGACCACCGCCGGCCACGAACGGACACACTCACTCAGCCGTACACATACACAGGGCTATCACACAGCGGGGAGCAGAGGGGCGGGGGGCTAGCTGGCCACAGCGGTGGGAGGCTAAGGCTAAGGGCAGGTCTCTGACCACCGCCGGCCACGAACGGACACACTCACTCAGCCGTACACATACACAGGGCTATCACACAGCGGGGAGCAGAGGGGCGGGGGGCTAGCTGGCCACAGCGGTGGGAGGCTAAGGCTAAGGGCAGGTCTCTGACCACCGCCGGCCACGAACGGACACACTCACTCAGCCGTACACATACACAGGGCTATCACACAGCGGGGAGCAGAGGGGCGGGGGGCTAGCTGGCCACAGCGGTGGGAGGCTAAGGCTAAGGGCAGGTCTCTGACCACCGCCGGCCACGAACGGACACACTCACTCAGCCGTACACATACACAGGGCTATCACACAGCGGGGAGCAGAGGGGCGGGGGGCTAGCTGGCCACAGCGGTGGGAGGCTAAGGCTAAGGGCAGGTCTCTGACCACCGCCGGCCACGAACGGACACACTCACTCAGCCGTACACATACACAGGGCTATCACACAGCGGGGAGCAGAGGGGCGGGGGGCTAGCTGGCCACAGCGGTGGGAGGCTAAGGCTAAGGGCAGGTCTCTGACCACCGCCGGCCACGAACGGACACACTCACTCAGCCGTACACATACACAGGGCTATCACACAGCGGGGAGCAGAGGGGCGGGGGGCTAGCTGGCCACAGCGGTGGGAGGCTAAGGCTAAGGGCAGGTCTCTGACCACCGCCGGCCACGAACGGACACACTCACTCAGCCGTACACATACACAGGGCTATCACACAGCGGGGAGCAGAGGGGCGGGGGGCTAGCTGGCCACAGCGGTGGGAGGCTAAGGCTAAGGGCAGGTCTCTGACCACCGCCGGCCACGAACGGACACACTCACTCAGCCGTACACATACACAGGGCTATCACACAGCGGGGAGCAGAGGGGCGGGGGGCTAGCTGGCCACAGCGGTGGGAGGCTAAGGCTAAGGGCAGGTCTCTGACCACCGCCGGCCACGAACGGACACACTCACTCAGCCGTACACATACACAGGGCTATCACACAGCGGGGAGCAGAGGGGCGGGGGGCTAGCTGGCCACAGCGGTGGGAGGCTAAGGCTAAGGGCAGGTCTCTGACCACCGCCGGCCACGAACGGACACACTCACTCAGCCGTACACATACACAGGGCTATCACACAGCGGGGAGCAGAGGGGCGGGGGGCTAGCTGGCCACAGCGGTGGGAGGCTAAGGCTAAGGGCAGGTCTCTGACCACCGCCGGCCACGAACGGACACACTCACTCAGCCGTACACATACACAGGGCTATCACACAGCGGGGAGCAGAGGGGCGGGGGGCTAGCTGGCCACAGCGGTGGGAGGCTAAGGCTAAGGGCAGGTCTCTGACCACCGCCGGCCACGAACGGACACACTCACTCAGCCGTACACATACACAGGGCTATCACACAGCGGGGAGCAGAGGGGCGGGGGGCTAGCTGGCCACAGCGGTGGGAGGCTAAGGCTAAGGGCAGGTCTCTGACCACCGCCGGCCACGAACGGACACACTCACTCAGCCGTACACATACACAGGGCTATCACACAGCGGGGAGCAGAGGGGCGGGGGGCTAGCTGGCCACAGCGGTGGGAGGCTAAGGCTAAGGGCAGGTCTCTGACCACCGCCGGCCACGAACGGACACACTCACTCAGCCGTACACATACACAGGGCTATCACACAGCGGGGAGCAGAGGGGCGGGGGGCTAGCTGGCCACAGCGGTGGGAGGCTAAGGCTAAGGGCAGGTCTCTGACCACCGCCGGCCACGAACGGACACACTCACTCAGCCGTACACATACACAGGGCTATCACACAGCGGGGAGCAGAGGGGCGGGGGGCTAGCTGGCCACAGCGGTGGGAGGCTAAGGCTAAGGGCAGGTCTCTGACCACCGCCGGCCACGAACGGACACACTCACTCAGCCGTACACATACACAGGGCTATCACACAGCGGGGAGCAGAGGGGCGGGGGGCTAGCTGGCCACAGCGGTGGGAGGCTAAGGCTAAGGGCAGGTCTCTGACCACCGCCGGCCACGAACGGACACACTCACTCAGCCGTACACATACACAGGGCTATCACACAGCGGGGAGCAGAGGGGCGGGGGGCTAGCTGGCCACAGCGGTGGGAGGCTAAGGCTAAGGGCAGGTCTCTGACCACCGCCGGCCACGAACGGACACACTCACTCAGCCGTACACATACACAGGGCTATCACACAGCGGGGAGCAGAGGGGCGGGGGGCTAGCTGGCCACAGCGGTGGGAGGCTAAGGCTAAGGGCAGGTCTCTGACCACCGCCGGCCACGAACGGACACACTCACTCAGCCGTACACATACACAGGGCTATCACACAGCGGGGAGCAGAGGGGCGGGGGGCTAGCTGGCCACAGCGGTGGGAGGCTAAGGCTAAGGGCAGGTCTCTGACCACCGCCGGCCACGAACGGACACACTCACTCAGCCGTACACATACACAGGGCTATCACACAGCGGGGAGCAGAGGGGCGGGGGGCTAGCTGGCCACAGCGGTGGGAGGCTAAGGCTAAGGGCAGGTCTCTGACCACCGCCGGCCACGAACGGACACACTCACTCAGCCGTACACATACACAGGGCTATCACACAGCGGGGAGCAGAGGGGCGGGGGGCTAGCTGGCCACAGCGGTGGGAGGCTAAGGCTAAGGGCAGGTCTCTGACCACCGCCGGCCACGAACGGACACACTCACTCAGCCGTACACATACACAGGGCTATCACACAGCGGGGAGCAGAGGGGCGGGGGGCTAGCTGGCCACAGCGGTGGGAGGCTAAGGCTAAGGGCAGGTCTCTGACCACCGCCGGCCACGAACGGACACACTCACTCAGCCGTACACATACACAGGGCTATCACACAGCGGGGAGCAGAGGGGCGGGGGGCTAGCTGGCCACAGCGGTGGGAGGCTAAGGCTAAGGGCAGGTCTCTGACCACCGCCGGCCACGAACGGACACACTCACTCAGCCGTACACATACACAGGGCTATCACACAGCGGGGAGCAGAGGGGCGGGGGGCTAGCTGGCCACAGCGGTGGGAGGCTAAGGCTAAGGGCAGGTCTCTGACCACCGCCGGCCACGAACGGACACACTCACTCAGCCGTACACATACACAGGGCTATCACACAGCGGGGAGCAGAGGGGCGGGGGGCTAGCTGGCCACAGCGGTGGGAGGCTAAGGCTAAGGGCAGGTCTCTGACCACCGCCGGCCACGAACGGACACACTCACTCAGCCGTACACATACACAGGGCTATCACACAGCGGGGAGCAGAGGGGCGGGGGGCTAGCTGGCCACAGCGGTGGGAGGCTAAGGCTAAGGGCAGGTCTCTGACCACCGCCGGCCACGAACGGACACACTCACTCAGCCGTACACATACACAGGGCTATCACACAGCGGGGAGCAGAGGGGCGGGGGGCTAGCTGGCCACAGCGGTGGGAGGCTAAGGCTAAGGGCAGGTCTCTGACCACCGCCGGCCACGAACGGACACACTCACTCAGCCGTACACATACACAGGGCTATCACACAGCGGGGAGCAGAGGGGCGGGGGGCTAGCTGGCCACAGCGGTGGGAGGCTAAGGCTAAGGGCAGGTCTCTGACCACCGCCGGCCACGAACGGACACACTCACTCAGCCGTACACATACACAGGGCTATCACACAGCGGGGAGCAGAGGGGCGGGGGGCTAGCTGGCCACAGCGGTGGGAGGCTAAGGCTAAGGGCAGGTCTCTGACCACCGCCGGCCACGAACGGACACACTCACTCAGCCGTACACATACACAGGGCTATCACACAGCGGGGAGCAGAGGGGCGGGGGGCTAGCTGGCCACAGCGGTGGGAGGCTAAGGCTAAGGGCAGGTCTCTGACCACCGCCGGCCACGAACGGACACACTCACTCAGCCGTACACATACACAGGGCTATCACACAGCGGGGAGCAGAGGGGCGGGGGGCTAGCTGGCCACAGCGGTGGGAGGCTAAGGCTAAGGGCAGGTCTCTGACCACCGCCGGCCACGAACGGACACACTCACTCAGCCGTACACATACACAGGGCTATCACACAGCGGGGAGCAGAGGGGCGGGGGGCTAGCTGGCCACAGCGGTGGGAGGCTAAGGCTAAGGGCAGGTCTCTGACCACCGCCGGCCACGAACGGACACACTCACTCAGCCGTACACATACACAGGGCTATCACACAGCGGGGAGCAGAGGGGCGGGGGGCTAGCTGGCCACAGCGGTGGGAGGCTAAGGCTAAGGGCAGGTCTCTGACCACCGCCGGCCACGAACGGACACACTCACTCAGCCGTACACATACACAGGGCTATCACACAGCGGGGAGCAGAGGGGCGGGGGGCTAGCTGGCCACAGCGGTGGGAGGCTAAGGCTAAGGGCAGGTCTCTGACCACCGCCGGCCACGAACGGACACACTCACTCAGCCGTACACATACACAGGGCTATCACACAGCGGGGAGCAGAGGGGCGGGGGGCTAGCTGGCCACAGCGGTGGGAGGCTAAGGCTAAGGGCAGGTCTCTGACCACCGCCGGCCACGAACGGACACACTCACTCAGCCGTACACATACACAGGGCTATCACACAGCGGGGAGCAGAGGGGCGGGGGGCTAGCTGGCCACAGCGGTGGGAGGCTAAGGCTAAGGGCAGGTCTCTGACCACCGCCGGCCACGAACGGACACACTCACTCAGCCGTACACATACACAGGGCTATCACACAGCGGGGAGCAGAGGGGCGGGGGGCTAGCTGGCCACAGCGGTGGGAGGCTAAGGCTAAGGGCAGGTCTCTGACCACCGCCGGCCACGAACGGACACACTCACTCAGCCGTACACATACACAGGGCTATCACACAGCGGGGAGCAGAGGGGCGGGGGGCTAGCTGGCCACAGCGGTGGGAGGCTAAGGCTAAGGGCAGGTCTCTGACCACCGCCGGCCACGAACGGACACACTCACTCAGCCGTACACATACACAGGGCTATCACACAGCGGGGAGCAGAGGGGCGGGGGGCTAGCTGGCCACAGCGGTGGGAGGCTAAGGCTAAGGGCAGGTCTCTGACCACCGCCGGCCACGAACGGACACACTCACTCAGCCGTACACATACACAGGGCTATCACACAGCGGGGAGCAGAGGGGCGGGGGGCTAGCTGGCCACAGCGGTGGGAGGCTAAGGCTAAGGGCAGGTCTCTGACCACCGCCGGCCACGAACGGACACACTCACTCAGCCGTACACATACACAGGGCTATCACACAGCGGGGAGCAGAGGGGCGGGGGGCTAGCTGGCCACAGCGGTGGGAGGCTAAGGCTAAGGGCAGGTCTCTGACCACCGCCGGCCACGAACGGACACACTCACTCAGCCGTACACATACACAGGGCTATCACACAGCGGGGAGCAGAGGGGCGGGGGGCTAGCTGGCCACAGCGGTGGGAGGCTAAGGCTAAGGGCAGGTCTCTGACCACCGCCGGCCACGAACGGACACACTCACTCAGCCGTACACATACACAGGGCTATCACACAGCGGGGAGCAGAGGGGCGGGGGGCTAGCTGGCCACAGCGGTGGGAGGCTAAGGCTAAGGGCAGGTCTCTGACCACCGCCGGCCACGAACGGACACACTCACTCAGCCGTACACATACACAGGGCTATCACACAGCGGGGAGCAGAGGGGCGGGGGGCTAGCTGGCCACAGCGGTGGGAGGCTAAGGCTAAGGGCAGGTCTCTGACCACCGCCGGCCACGAACGGACACACTCACTCAGCCGTACACATACACAGGGCTATCACACAGCGGGGAGCAGAGGGGCGGGGGGCTAGCTGGCCACAGCGGTGGGAGGCTAAGGCTAAGGGCAGGTCTCTGACCACCGCCGGCCACGAACGGACACACTCACTCAGCCGTACACATACACAGGGCTATCACACAGCGGGGAGCAGAGGGGCGGGGGGCTAGCTGGCCACAGCGGTGGGAGGCTAAGGCTAAGGGCAGGTCTCTGACCACCGCCGGCCACGAACGGACACACTCACTCAGCCGTACACATACACAGGGCTATCACACAGCGGGGAGCAGAGGGGCGGGGGGCTAGCTGGCCACAGCGGTGGGAGGCTAAGGCTAAGGGCAGGTCTCTGACCACCGCCGGCCACGAACGGACACACTCACTCAGCCGTACACATACACAGGGCTATCACACAGCGGGGAGCAGAGGGGCGGGGGGCTAGCTGGCCACAGCGGTGGGAGGCTAAGGCTAAGGGCAGGTCTCTGACCACCGCCGGCCACGAACGGACACACTCACTCAGCCGTACACATACACAGGGCTATCACACAGCGGGGAGCAGAGGGGCGGGGGGCTAGCTGGCCACAGCGGTGGGAGGCTAAGGCTAAGGGCAGGTCTCTGACCACCGCCGGCCACGAACGGACACACTCACTCAGCCGTACACATACACAGGGCTATCACACAGCGGGGAGCAGAGGGGCGGGGGGCTAGCTGGCCACAGCGGTGGGAGGCTAAGGCTAAGGGCAGGTCTCTGACCACCGCCGGCCACGAACGGACACACTCACTCAGCCGTACACATACACAGGGCTATCACACAGCGGGGAGCAGAGGGGCGGGGGGCTAGCTGGCCACAGCGGTGGGAGGCTAAGGCTAAGGGCAGGTCTCTGACCACCGCCGGCCACGAACGGACACACTCACTCAGCCGTACACATACACAGGGCTATCACACAGCGGGGAGCAGAGGGGCGGGGGGCTAGCTGGCCACAGCGGTGGGAGGCTAAGGCTAAGGGCAGGTCTCTGACCACCGCCGGCCACGAACGGACACACTCACTCAGCCGTACACATACACAGGGCTATCACACAGCGGGGAGCAGAGGGGCGGGGGGCTAGCTGGCCACAGCGGTGGGAGGCTAAGGCTAAGGGCAGGTCTCTGACCACCGCCGGCCACGAACGGACACACTCACTCAGCCGTACACATACACAGGGCTATCACACAGCGGGGAGCAGAGGGGCGGGGGGCTAGCTGGCCACAGCGGTGGGAGGCTAAGGCTAAGGGCAGGTCTCTGACCACCGCCGGCCACGAACGGACACACTCACTCAGCCGTACACATACACAGGGCTATCACACAGCGGGGAGCAGAGGGGCGGGGGGCTAGCTGGCCACAGCGGTGGGAGGCTAAGGCTAAGGGCAGGTCTCTGACCACCGCCGGCCACGAACGGACACACTCACTCAGCCGTACACATACACAGGGCTATCACACAGCGGGGAGCAGAGGGGCGGGGGGCTAGCTGGCCACAGCGGTGGGAGGCTAAGGCTAAGGGCAGGTCTCTGACCACCGCCGGCCACGAACGGACACACTCACTCAGCCGTACACATACACAGGGCTATCACACAGCGGGGAGCAGAGGGGCGGGGGGCTAGCTGGCCACAGCGGTGGGAGGCTAAGGCTAAGGGCAGGTCTCTGACCACCGCCGGCCACGAACGGACACACTCACTCAGCCGTACACATACACAGGGCTATCACACAGCGGGGAGCAGAGGGGCGGGGGGCTAGCTGGCCACAGCGGTGGGAGGCTAAGGCTAAGGGCAGGTCTCTGACCACCGCCGGCCACGAACGGACACACTCACTCAGCCGTACACATACACAGGGCTATCACACAGCGGGGAGCAGAGGGGCGGGGGGCTAGCTGGCCACAGCGGTGGGAGGCTAAGGCTAAGGGCAGGTCTCTGACCACCGCCGGCCACGAACGGACACACTCACTCAGCCGTACACATACACAGGGCTATCACACAGCGGGGAGCAGAGGGGCGGGGGGCTAGCTGGCCACAGCGGTGGGAGGCTAAGGCTAAGGGCAGGTCTCTGACCACCGCCGGCCACGAACGGACACACTCACTCAGCCGTACACATACACAGGGCTATCACACAGCGGGGAGCAGAGGGGCGGGGGGCTAGCTGGCCACAGCGGTGGGAGGCTAAGGCTAAGGGCAGGTCTCTGACCACCGCCGGCCACGAACGGACACACTCACTCAGCCGTACACATACACAGGGCTATCACACAGCGGGGAGCAGAGGGGCGGGGGGCTAGCTGGCCACAGCGGTGGGAGGCTAAGGCTAAGGGCAGGTCTCTGACCACCGCCGGCCACGAACGGACACACTCACTCAGCCGTACACATACACAGGGCTATCACACAGCGGGGAGCAGAGGGGCGGGGGGCTAGCTGGCCACAGCGGTGGGAGGCTAAGGCTAAGGGCAGGTCTCTGACCACCGCCGGCCACGAACGGACACACTCACTCAGCCGTACACATACACAGGGCTATCACACAGCGGGGAGCAGAGGGGCGGGGGGCTAGCTGGCCACAGCGGTGGGAGGCTAAGGCTAAGGGCAGGTCTCTGACCACCGCCGGCCACGAACGGACACACTCACTCAGCCGTACACATACACAGGGCTATCACACAGCGGGGAGCAGAGGGGCGGGGGGCTAGCTGGCCACAGCGGTGGGAGGCTAAGGCTAAGGGCAGGTCTCTGACCACCGCCGGCCACGAACGGACACACTCACTCAGCCGTACACATACACAGGGCTATCACACAGCGGGGAGCAGAGGGGCGGGGGGCTAGCTGGCCACAGCGGTGGGAGGCTAAGGCTAAGGGCAGGTCTCTGACCACCGCCGGCCACGAACGGACACACTCACTCAGCCGTACACATACACAGGGCTATCACACAGCGGGGAGCAGAGGGGCGGGGGGCTAGCTGGCCACAGCGGTGGGAGGCTAAGGCTAAGGGCAGGTCTCTGACCACCGCCGGCCACGAACGGACACACTCACTCAGCCGTACACATACACAGGGCTATCACACAGCGGGGAGCAGAGGGGCGGGGGGCTAGCTGGCCACAGCGGTGGGAGGCTAAGGCTAAGGGCAGGTCTCTGACCACCGCCGGCCACGAACGGACACACTCACTCAGCCGTACACATACACAGGGCTATCACACAGCGGGGAGCAGAGGGGCGGGGGGCTAGCTGGCCACAGCGGTGGGAGGCTAAGGCTAAGGGCAGGTCTCTGACCACCGCCGGCCACGAACGGACACACTCACTCAGCCGTACACATACACAGGGCTATCACACAGCGGGGAGCAGAGGGGCGGGGGGCTAGCTGGCCACAGCGGTGGGAGGCTAAGGCTAAGGGCAGGTCTCTGACCACCGCCGGCCACGAACGGACACACTCACTCAGCCGTACACATACACAGGGCTATCACACAGCGGGGAGCAGAGGGGCGGGGGGCTAGCTGGCCACAGCGGTGGGAGGCTAAGGCTAAGGGCAGGTCTCTGACCACCGCCGGCCACGAACGGACACACTCACTCAGCCGTACACATACACAGGGCTATCACACAGCGGGGAGCAGAGGGGCGGGGGGCTAGCTGGCCACAGCGGTGGGAGGCTAAGGCTAAGGGCAGGTCTCTGACCACCGCCGGCCACGAACGGACACACTCACTCAGCCGTACACATACACAGGGCTATCACACAGCGGGGAGCAGAGGGGCGGGGGGCTAGCTGGCCACAGCGGTGGGAGGCTAAGGCTAAGGGCAGGTCTCTGACCACCGCCGGCCACGAACGGACACACTCACTCAGCCGTACACATACACAGGGCTATCACACAGCGGGGAGCAGAGGGGCGGGGGGCTAGCTGGCCACAGCGGTGGGAGGCTAAGGCTAAGGGCAGGTCTCTGACCACCGCCGGCCACGAACGGACACACTCACTCAGCCGTACACATACACAGGGCTATCACACAGCGGGGAGCAGAGGGGCGGGGGGCTAGCTGGCCACAGCGGTGGGAGGCTAAGGCTAAGGGCAGGTCTCTGACCACCGCCGGCCACGAACGGACACACTCACTCAGCCGTACACATACACAGGGCTATCACACAGCGGGGAGCAGAGGGGCGGGGGGCTAGCTGGCCACAGCGGTGGGAGGCTAAGGCTAAGGGCAGGTCTCTGACCACCGCCGGCCACGAACGGACACACTCACTCAGCCGTACACATACACAGGGCTATCACACAGCGGGGAGCAGAGGGGCGGGGGGCTAGCTGGCCACAGCGGTGGGAGGCTAAGGCTAAGGGCAGGTCTCTGACCACCGCCGGCCACGAACGGACACACTCACTCAGCCGTACACATACACAGGGCTATCACACAGCGGGGAGCAGAGGGGCGGGGGGCTAGCTGGCCACAGCGGTGGGAGGCTAAGGCTAAGGGCAGGTCTCTGACCACCGCCGGCCACGAACGGACACACTCACTCAGCCGTACACATACACAGGGCTATCACACAGCGGGGAGCAGAGGGGCGGGGGGCTAGCTGGCCACAGCGGTGGGAGGCTAAGGCTAAGGGCAGGTCTCTGACCACCGCCGGCCACGAACGGACACACTCACTCAGCCGTACACATACACAGGGCTATCACACAGCGGGGAGCAGAGGGGCGGGGGGCTAGCTGGCCACAGCGGTGGGAGGCTAAGGCTAAGGGCAGGTCTCTGACCACCGCCGGCCACGAACGGACACACTCACTCAGCCGTACACATACACAGGGCTATCACACAGCGGGGAGCAGAGGGGCGGGGGGCTAGCTGGCCACAGCGGTGGGAGGCTAAGGCTAAGGGCAGGTCTCTGACCACCGCCGGCCACGAACGGACACACTCACTCAGCCGTACACATACACAGGGCTATCACACAGCGGGGAGCAGAGGGGCGGGGGGCTAGCTGGCCACAGCGGTGGGAGGCTAAGGCTAAGGGCAGGTCTCTGACCACCGCCGGCCACGAACGGACACACTCACTCAGCCGTACACATACACAGGGCTATCACACAGCGGGGAGCAGAGGGGCGGGGGGCTAGCTGGCCACAGCGGTGGGAGGCTAAGGCTAAGGGCAGGTCTCTGACCACCGCCGGCCACGAACGGACACACTCACTCAGCCGTACACATACACAGGGCTATCACACAGCGGGGAGCAGAGGGGCGGGGGGCTAGCTGGCCACAGCGGTGGGAGGCTAAGGCTAAGGGCAGGTCTCTGACCACCGCCGGCCACGAACGGACACACTCACTCAGCCGTACACATACACAGGGCTATCACACAGCGGGGAGCAGAGGGGCGGGGGGCTAGCTGGCCACAGCGGTGGGAGGCTAAGGCTAAGGGCAGGTCTCTGACCACCGCCGGCCACGAACGGACACACTCACTCAGCCGTACACATACACAGGGCTATCACACAGCGGGGAGCAGAGGGGCGGGGGGCTAGCTGGCCACAGCGGTGGGAGGCTAAGGCTAAGGGCAGGTCTCTGACCACCGCCGGCCACGAACGGACACACTCACTCAGCCGTACACATACACAGGGCTATCACACAGCGGGGAGCAGAGGGGCGGGGGGCTAGCTGGCCACAGCGGTGGGAGGCTAAGGCTAAGGGCAGGTCTCTGACCACCGCCGGCCACGAACGGACACACTCACTCAGCCGTACACATACACAGGGCTATCACACAGCGGGGAGCAGAGGGGCGGGGGGCTAGCTGGCCACAGCGGTGGGAGGCTAAGGCTAAGGGCAGGTCTCTGACCACCGCCGGCCACGAACGGACACACTCACTCAGCCGTACACATACACAGGGCTATCACACAGCGGGGAGCAGAGGGGCGGGGGGCTAGCTGGCCACAGCGGTGGGAGGCTAAGGCTAAGGGCAGGTCTCTGACCACCGCCGGCCACGAACGGACACACTCACTCAGCCGTACACATACACAGGGCTATCACACAGCGGGGAGCAGAGGGGCGGGGGGCTAGCTGGCCACAGCGGTGGGAGGCTAAGGCTAAGGGCAGGTCTCTGACCACCGCCGGCCACGAACGGACACACTCACTCAGCCGTACACATACACAGGGCTATCACACAGCGGGGAGCAGAGGGGCGGGGGGCTAGCTGGCCACAGCGGTGGGAGGCTAAGGCTAAGGGCAGGTCTCTGACCACCGCCGGCCACGAACGGACACACTCACTCAGCCGTACACATACACAGGGCTATCACACAGCGGGGAGCAGAGGGGCGGGGGGCTAGCTGGCCACAGCGGTGGGAGGCTAAGGCTAAGGGCAGGTCTCTGACCACCGCCGGCCACGAACGGACACACTCACTCAGCCGTACACATACACAGGGCTATCACACAGCGGGGAGCAGAGGGGCGGGGGGCTAGCTGGCCACAGCGGTGGGAGGCTAAGGCTAAGGGCAGGTCTCTGACCACCGCCGGCCACGAACGGACACACTCACTCAGCCGTACACATACACAGGGCTATCACACAGCGGGGAGCAGAGGGGCGGGGGGGCTAGCTGGCCACAGCGGTGGGAGGCTAAGGCTAAGGGCAGGTCTCTGACCACCGCCGGCCACGAACGGACACACTCACTCAGCCGTACACATACACAGGGCTATCACACAGCGGGGAGCAGAGGGGCGGGGGGCTAGCTGGCCACAGCGGTGGGAGGCTAAGGCTAAGGGCAGGTCTCTGACCACCGCCGGCCACGAACGGACACACTCACTCAGCCGTACACATACACAGGGCTATCACACAGCGGGGAGCAGAGGGGCGGGGGGCTAGCTGGCCACAGCGGTGGGAGGCTAAGGCTAAGGGCAGGTCTCTGACCACCGCCGGCCACGAACGGACACACTCACTCAGCCGTACACATACACAGGGCTATCACACAGCGGGGAGCAGAGGGGCGGGGGGCTAGCTGGCCACAGCGGTGGGAGGCTAAGGCTAAGGGCAGGTCTCTGACCACCGCCGGCCACGAACGGACACACTCACTCAGCCGTACACATACACAGGGCTATCACACAGCGGGGAGCAGAGGGGCGGGGGGCTAGCTGGCCACAGCGGTGGGAGGCTAAGGCTAAGGGCAGGTCTCTGACCACCGCCGGCCACGAACGGACACACTCACTCAGCCGTACACATACACAGGGCTATCACACAGCGGGGAGCAGAGGGGCGGGGGGCTAGCTGGCCACAGCGGTGGGAGGCTAAGGCTAAGGGCAGGTCTCTGACCACCGCCGGCCACGAACGGACACACTCACTCAGCCGTACACATACACAGGGCTATCACACAGCGGGGAGCAGAGGGGCGGGGGGCTAGCTGGCCACAGCGGTGGGAGGCTAAGGCTAAGGGCAGGTCTCTGACCACCGCCGGCCACGAACGGACACACTCACTCAGCCGTACACATACACAGGGCTATCACACAGCGGGGAGCAGAGGGGCGGGGGGCTAGCTGGCCACAGCGGTGGGAGGCTAAGGCTAAGGGCAGGTCTCTGACCACCGCCGGCCACGAACGGACACACTCACTCAGCCGTACACATACACAGGGCTATCACACAGCGGGGAGCAGAGGGGCGGGGGGCTAGCTGGCCACAGCGGTGGGAGGCTAAGGCTAAGGGCAGGTCTCTGACCACCGCCGGCCACGAACGGACACACTCACTCAGCCGTACACATACACAGGGCTATCACACAGCGGGGAGCAGAGGGGCGGGGGGCTAGCTGGCCACAGCGGTGGGAGGCTAAGGCTAAGGGCAGGTCTCTGACCACCGCCGGCCACGAACGGACACACTCACTCAGCCGTACACATACACAGGGCTATCACACAGCGGGGAGCAGAGGGGCGGGGGGCTAGCTGGCCACAGCGGTGGGAGGCTAAGGCTAAGGGCAGGTCTCTGACCACCGCCGGCCACGAACGGACACACTCACTCAGCCGTACACATACACAGGGCTATCACACAGCGGGGAGCAGAGGGGCGGGGGGCTAGCTGGCCACAGCGGTGGGAGGCTAAGGCTAAGGGCAGGTCTCTGACCACCGCCGGCCACGAACGGACACACTCACTCAGCCGTACACATACACAGGGCTATCACACAGCGGGGAGCAGAGGGGCGGGGGGCTAGCTGGCCACAGCGGTGGGAGGCTAAGGCTAAGGGCAGGTCTCTGACCACCGCCGGCCACGAACGGACACACTCACTCAGCCGTACACATACACAGGGCTATCACACAGCGGGGAGCAGAGGGGCGGGGGGCTAGCTGGCCACAGCGGTGGGAGGCTAAGGCTAAGGGCAGGTCTCTGACCACCGCCGGCCACGAACGGACACACTCACTCAGCCGTACACATACACAGGGCTATCACACAGCGGGGAGCAGAGGGGCGGGGGGCTAGCTGGCCACAGCGGTGGGAGGCTAAGGCTAAGGGCAGGTCTCTGACCACCGCCGGCCACGAACGGACACACTCACTCAGCCGTACACATACACAGGGCTATCACACAGCGGGGAGCAGAGGGGCGGGGGGCTAGCTGGCCACAGCGGTGGGAGGCTAAGGCTAAGGGCAGGTCTCTGACCACCGCCGGCCACGAACGGACACACTCACTCAGCCGTACACATACACAGGGCTATCACACAGCGGGGAGCAGAGGGGCGGGGGGCTAGCTGGCCACAGCGGTGGGAGGCTAAGGCTAAGGGCAGGTCTCTGACCACCGCCGGCCACGAACGGACACACTCACTCAGCCGTACACATACACAGGGCTATCACACAGCGGGGAGCAGAGGGGCGGGGGGCTAGCTGGCCACAGCGGTGGGAGGCTAAGGCTAAGGGCAGGTCTCTGACCACCGCCGGCCACGAACGGACACACTCACTCAGCCGTACACATACACAGGGCTATCACACAGCGGGGAGCAGAGGGGCGGGGGGCTAGCTGGCCACAGCGGTGGGAGGCTAAGGCTAAGGGCAGGTCTCTGACCACCGCCGGCCACGAACGGACACACTCACTCAGCCGTACACATACACAGGGCTATCACACAGCGGGGAGCAGAGGGGCGGGGGGCTAGCTGGCCACAGCGGTGGGAGGCTAAGGCTAAGGGCAGGTCTCTGACCACCGCCGGCCACGAACGGACACACTCACTCAGCCGTACACATACACAGGGCTATCACACAGCGGGGAGCAGAGGGGCGGGGGGCTAGCTGGCCACAGCGGTGGGAGGCTAAGGCTAAGGGCAGGTCTCTGACCACCGCCGGCCACGAACGGACACACTCACTCAGCCGTACACATACACAGGGCTATCACACAGCGGGGAGCAGAGGGGCGGGGGGCTAGCTGGCCACAGCGGTGGGAGGCTAAGGCTAAGGGCAGGTCTCTGACCACCGCCGGCCACGAACGGACACACTCACTCAGCCGTACACATACACAGGGCTATCACACAGCGGGGAGCAGAGGGGCGGGGGGCTAGCTGGCCACAGCGGTGGGAGGCTAAGGCTAAGGGCAGGTCTCTGACCACCGCCGGCCACGAACGGACACACTCACTCAGCCGTACACATACACAGGGCTATCACACAGCGGGGAGCAGAGGGGCGGGGGGCTAGCTGGCCACAGCGGTGGGAGGCTAAGGCTAAGGGCAGGTCTCTGACCACCGCCGGCCACGAACGGACACACTCACTCAGCCGTACACATACACAGGGCTATCACACAGCGGGGAGCAGAGGGGCGGGGGGCTAGCTGGCCACAGCGGTGGGAGGCTAAGGCTAAGGGCAGGTCTCTGACCACCGCCGGCCACGAACGGACACACTCACTCAGCCGTACACATACACAGGGCTATCACACAGCGGGGAGCAGAGGGGCGGGGGGCTAGCTGGCCACAGCGGTGGGAGGCTAAGGCTAAGGGCAGGTCTCTGACCACCGCCGGCCACGAACGGACACACTCACTCAGCCGTACACATACACAGGGCTATCACACAGCGGGGAGCAGAGGGGCGGGGGGCTAGCTGGCCACAGCGGTGGGAGGCTAAGGCTAAGGGCAGGTCTCTGACCACCGCCGGCCACGAACGGACACACTCACTCAGCCGTACACATACACAGGGCTATCACACAGCGGGGAGCAGAGGGGCGGGGGGCTAGCTGGCCACAGCGGTGGGAGGCTAAGGCTAAGGGCAGGTCTCTGACCACCGCCGGCCACGAACGGACACACTCACTCAGCCGTACACATACACAGGGCTATCACACAGCGGGGAGCAGAGGGGCGGGGGGCTAGCTGGCCACAGCGGTGGGAGGCTAAGGCTAAGGGCAGGTCTCTGACCACCGCCGGCCACGAACGGACACACTCACTCAGCCGTACACATACACAGGGCTATCACACAGCGGGGAGCAGAGGGGCGGGGGGCTAGCTGGCCACAGCGGTGGGAGGCTAAGGCTAAGGGCAGGTCTCTGACCACCGCCGGCCACGAACGGACACACTCACTCAGCCGTACACATACACAGGGCTATCACACAGCGGGGAGCAGAGGGGCGGGGGGCTAGCTGGCCACAGCGGTGGGAGGCTAAGGCTAAGGGCAGGTCTCTGACCACCGCCGGCCACGAACGGACACACTCACTCAGCCGTACACATACACAGGGCTATCACACAGCGGGGAGCAGAGGGGCGGGGGGCTAGCTGGCCACAGCGGTGGGAGGCTAAGGCTAAGGGCAGGTCTCTGACCACCGCCGGCCACGAACGGACACACTCACTCAGCCGTACACATACACAGGCTATCACACAGCGGGGAGCAGAGGGGCGGGGGGCTAGCTGGCCACAGCGGTGGGAGGCTAAGGCTAAGGGCAGGTCTCTGACCACCGCCGGCCACGAACGGACACACTCACTCAGCCGTACACATACACAGGGCTATCACACAGCGGGGAGCAGAGGGGCGGGGGGCTAGCTGGCCACAGCGGTGGGGAGGCTAAGGCTAAGGGCAGGTCTCTGACCACCGCCGGCCACGAACGGACACACTCACTCAGCCGTACACATACACAGGCTATCACACAGCGGGGAGCAGAGGGGCGGGGGGCTAGCTGGCCACAGCGGTGGGAGGCTAAGGCTAAGGGCAGGTCTCTGACCACCGCCGGCCACGCAAACGGACACACTCACTCAGCCGTACACCATACACAGGGCTATCACACGCGGGGAGCAGAGGGGCGGGGGGCTAGCTGGCCACAGCGGTGGGAGGCTAAGGCTAAGGGCAGGTCTCTGACCACCGCCCGGCCACGAACGGACACACTCACTCAGCCGTACACATACACAGGGCTATCACACAGCGGGGAGCAGAGGGGCGGGGGGCTAGCTGGCCCCAGCGGTGGGAGGCTAAGGCTAAGGGCAGGTCTCTGACCACCGCCCGGCCACGAACGGACACACTCACTCAGCCGTACACATACACAGGGCTATCACACAGCGGGGAGCAGAGGCGGGGGGGCTAGCTGGCCACAGCGGTGGGAGGCTAAGGCTAAGGGCAGGTCTCTGACCACCGCCGGCCACGAACGGACACACTCACTCAGCCGTACACATACACAGGGCTATCACACAGCGGGGAGCAGAGGGGCGGGGGGCTAGCTGGCCACAGCGGTGGGAGGCTAAGGCTAAGGGCAGGTCTCTGACCACCGCCGGCCCACGAACGGACACACTCACTCAGCCGTTACACATACACAGGGCTATCACACAGCGGGGAGCAGAGGGGCGGGGGGCTAGATGGCCACAGCGGTGGGAGGCTAAGGCTAAGGGCAGGTCTCTGACCACCGCCGGCCACGAACGGACACACTCACTCAGCCGACACATACACAGGGCTATCACACAGCGGGGAGCAGAGGGGCGGCGGGGATAGCTGGCCACAGCGCCCCACGGTGGGAGGCTAAGGCTAAGGGCAGGTCTCTGACCACCGCCGGCCACGAACGGACACACTCACTCAGCCGTACACATACACAGGGCTATCACACAGCGGGGAGCAGAGGGGCGGGGGCTAGCTGGCCACAGCGGTGGGAGGCTAAGGCTAAGGGCGGTTCTCTGACCACCGCCGGCCACGAACGGACACACACTCACTCAGCCGTACACATACACAGGGCTATCACACAGCGGGGAGCAGAGGGGCGGGGGCTAGCTGCCACAGCGGTGGGAGGCTAAGGCTAAGGGCAGGTCTCTGACCACCGCCCGGCCACGAACGGACACACTCACTCAGCCGTACACATACACAGGGCTATCACACAGCGGGGAGCAGAGGGGCGGGGGGCTAGCTGGCCACAGCGGTGGGAGGCTAAGGCTAAGGGCAGGTCTCTGACCACCGCCGGCCACGAACGGACACACTCACTCAGCGTACACATACACAGGGATCACACCGGGGGGCAGGCCGCGGGGCGGGCTGGGCGGTGGGGGTGCTGGGGTCTGGCGGGTGGGTCATAGGGGGCTATCACACAGCGGGGCAGCAGAGGGGCGGGGGGCTAGCTGGCCACAGCGGTGGGAGGCTAAGGCTAAGGGCAGGTTCTCTGACCACCGCCGGCCACGACGGGAACACACTCACTCAGCCGTACACATACACAGGGCTATCACACAGCGGGGAGCAGAGGGGCGGGGGGCTAGCTGGCCACAGCGGTGAGGCTCAGGCTAAGGCTAAGGGCACGGTCTCTGACCCACCCGCCGGCCCACGAACGGACACACTCACTCAGCCGTACACATACACAGGGCTATACACAGCGGGGAGCAGAGGGGCGGGGGGCTAGTCGGCCACGCGGTGGGAGGCTAAGGCTAAGGGCAGGTCTCTGACCACCGCCCGGCCACGAACGGACACACTCACTCAGCCGTACACATACACAGGGCTATCACAGAGGGGGAGCAGGGGGGCGGGGGGCTAGCTGGCCACAGCGGTGGGAGGCTAAGGCTAAGGGCAGGTCTCTGACACACCGCCGGCCACGAACGGACACACTCACTCAGCCGTACACATACACAGGGCTATCACACAGGGGGAGCAGAGGGGCGGGGGGCTAGCTGGCCACAGCGGTGGGAGGCTAAGGCTAAGGGCAGGTCTCTGACCACCGCCGGCCACGAACGGACACACTCACTCAGCCGTACACATACACAGGGCTATCACACAGCGGGGAGCAGAGGGGCGGGGCGGGGGGCTAGCTGGCCACAGCGGGTGGAGGCTAAGGCTAAGGGCAGGTCTCTGACCACCGCCGGCCCCCACGGACCCAACACTCTCACACTCAGCCGGAACATACACAGGGCTATCACACGCGGGGAGCAGAGGGGGCGGGGGGCTAGCTGGCCACAGCGGTGGGAGGCTAAGGCTAAGGGCAGGTCTCTGACCACCGCCGGCCACGAACGGACACACTCACTCAGCCGTACACATACACAGGGCTATCACACAGCGGGGAGCAGAGGGGCGGGGGGCTAGCTGGCCACAGCGGTGGGAGGCTAAGTCTAAGGGCAGGTCTCTGACCACCGCCGGCCACGAACGGACACACTCACTCAGCCGTACACATACACAGGGCTATCACACAGCGGGGAGCAGAGGGGCGGGGGGCTAGCTGGCCACAGCGGTGGGAGGCTAAGGCTAAGGGCAGGTCTCTGACCACCGCCGGCCACGAACGGACACACTCACTCAGCCGTACACATACACAGGGCTATCACACAGCGGGGAGCAGAGGGGCGGGGGGCTAGCTGGCCACAGCGGTGGGAGGTAAGGCTAAGCAGGTCTCTGACCACCGCCGGCCACGAACGGACACACTCACTCAGCCGTACACATACACAGGGCTATCACACAGCGGGAGGAGCAGAGGGGCGGGGGGGCTAGCTGGCCACAGCGGTGGGAGGCTAAGGCTAAGGGCAGTCTCTGACCACCGCCGGCCACGAACGGACACACTCACTCAGCCGTACACATACAAGGGCTATCACACCGCGGGAGCAGAGGGGCGGGGGGCTAGCTGCCACAGCGGTGGGAGGCTAAGGCTAAGGGCAGGTCTCTGACCACCGCCGGCCACGAACGGACACACTCACTCAGCCGTACACATACACAGGGCTATCACACAGCGGGGAGCAGAGGGGCGGGGGGGCTAGCTGGCCACAGCGGTGGGAGGCTAAGGCTAAGGCAGGTCTCTGACCACCGCCGGCCACGAACGGACACACTCACTCAGCCGTACACATACACAGGGCTATCACACAGCGGGGAGCAGAGGGGCGGGGGGCTAGCTGGCCACAGCGGTGGGAGGCTAAGGCTAAGGGCAGGTTCTCTGACCACGCCGCCCGCCACGAACGGACACACTCACTCAGCCGTACACATACACAGGGCTATCACACAGCGGGGAGCAGAGGGGCGGGGGGCTAGCTGGCCACAGCGGTGGGAGGCAAGGCTAAGGGCAGGTCTCTGACCACCGCCGGCCACGAACGGACACACTCACTCAGCCGTACACATACACAGGGCTATCACACAGCGGGGAGCAGAGGGGCGGGGGGCTAGCTGGCCACAGCGGTGGGAGGCTAAGGCTAAGGGCAGGTCTCTGACCACCGCCGGCCACGAAACGGACACACTCACTCTAGCCGTACACATACACAGGGCTATCACACAGCGGGGAGCAGAGGGGCGGGGGGCTAGCTGCCACAGCGGTGGGAGGCTAAGGCTAAGGGCAGGTCTCTGACCACCGCCGGCCACGAACGGACACACTCACTCAGCCGTACACATACACAGGGCTATCACACAGCGGGGAGCAGAGGGCGCGGGGGGCTAGCTGCCACAGCGGGGGGAGGCTAGGCTAAGGGCAGGTCTCTGACCACCGCCGGCCACGAACGACACACTCACTCAGCCGTACACATACACAGGGCTATCACACAGCGGGGAGCAGGAGGGGCGGGGGCTAGCTGGCCACAGCGGTGGGAGGCTAAGGCTAAGGGCAGGTCTCTGACCACCGCACCTGGCCACGAACGGACACACTCACTCAGCGTACACATACACAGGGCTATCACACAGCGGGGAGCAGAGGGGCGGGGGGCTAGCTGGCCACAGCGGTGGGAGGCTAAGGCTAAGGGCAGGTCTCTGACCACCGCCGGCCACGAACGGACACACTCACTCAGCCGTACACATACACAGGGCTATCACACAGCGGGGAGCAGAGGGGCGGGGGGCTTAGCTGGCCCAGCGGTGGGAGGCTAAGGCTAAGGGCAGGTCTCTTGACCACCGCCGGCCACGAACGGACACACTCACCAGCCGTACACATACACAGGGCTATCAACAGCGGGGGAGCAGAGGGGCGGGGGGCTAGCTGGCCACAGCGGTGGGAGGCTAAGGCTAAGGGCAGGTCTCTGACCACCGCCGGCCACGAACGGACACACTCACTCAGCCGTACACATACACAGGGCTATCACACAGCGGGGAGCAGAGGGGCGGGGGGCTAGCTGGCCACAGCGGTGGGAGGCTAAGGCTAAGGGCAGGTCTCTGACCACCGCCGGCCACGAACGGACACACTCACTCAGCCGTACACATACACAGGGCTATCACACAGGGGGAGCAGAGGGGCGGGGGGTAGCTGGCCACAGCGGTGGGAGGCTAAGGCTAAGGGCAGGTCTCTGACCACCGCCGCCACGAACGGACACACTCACTCAGCCGTACACATACACAGGGCTATCACACGCGGGGAGCAGAGGGGCGGGGGCTAGCTGGCCACAGCGGTGGGAGGCTAAGGCTAAGGGCAGGTCTCTGACCACCGACGGCCACGAACGGACACACTCACTCAGCCGTACACATACACAGGGCTATCACACAGCGGGGAGCAGAGGGGCGGGGGGCTAGCTGGCCACAGCGGTGGGAGGCTAAGGCTAAGGGCAGGTCTCTGACCACCGCCGGCCACGAACGGACACACTCACTCAGCCGTACACATACACAGGGCTATCACACAGCGGGGAGCAGAGGGGGCGGGGGCTAGCTGGCCAGACGGGGGGAGGCTAAGGCTAAGGGCAGGTCTCTGACCACCGCCGGCCACGAACGGACACACTCACTCAGCCGTACACATACACAGGGCTATCACACAGCGGGGAGCAGAGGGGCGGGGGGTAGCTCCACAGCGGTGGGAGGTAAGGCTAAGGGCAGGTCTCTGACCACCGCCGCCACGAACGGACACACTCACTCAGCCGTACACATACACAGGGCTATCAACAGCGGGGAGCAGAGGGGCGGGGGGCTAGCTGGCCACAGCGGTGGGAGGCTAAGGCTAAGGGCAGGTCTCTGACCACCGCCGGCCACGAACGGACACACTCACTCAGCCGTACACATACACAGGCTATCACACAGCGGGGAGCAGAGGGGCGGGGGGCTAGCTGGCCACAGCGGTGGGGGCTAAGGCTAAGAGGTCTCTGACCACCGCCGGCCACGAACGGACACACTCACTCAGCCGTACACATACACAGGGCTATCACACCGCGGGAGCAGAGGGGCGGGGGCTAGCTGGCACAGCGGTGGGAGGCTAAGGCTAGGGCAGGTCTCTGACCACCGCCGGCCACGAACGGGACACACTCACTCAGCCGTACACATACACAGGGCTATCACACAGGGGGAGCAGAGGGGCGGGGGGCTAGCTGGCCACAGCGGTGGGAGGCTAAGGCTAAGGGAGGTCTCTGACCCGCCGGCCACGAACGGACACACTCACTCAGCCGTACACATACACAGGGCATCACACAGCGGGGAGCAGAGGGGCGGGGGGCTAGCTGGCCACAGCGGTGGGAGGCTAGGCTAAGGGCAGGTCTCTGACCACCGCCGGCCACGAACGGACACACTCACTCAGCCGTACACATACACAGGGCTATCACACAGCGGGGAGCAGAGGGGCGGGGGCTAGCTGGCCACAGCGGTGGGAGGCTAAGGCTAAGGGCAGGTCTCTGACACGCCGGCGGCCACGAACGGACACACTCACTCAGCCGTACACATACACAGGGCTATCACACAGCGGGGAGCAGAGGGGCGGGGGGCTAGATTGGCCACAGCGGTGGGAGGCTAAGGCTAAGGGCAGGTTCTGACCACCGCCGGCCACGAACGGACACACTCACTCAGCCGTACACATACACAGGTGCTATCACACAGCGGGGAGCAGAGGGGCGGGGGGCTAGCTGGCCACAGCGGTGGGAGGCTAAGGCTAGGGCAGGTCTCTGACACCGCCGGCCCGAACGGACACACTCACTCAGCCGTACACATACACAGGGCTATCACACAGCGGGGAGCAGAGGGGCGGGGGGCTAGCTGGCACAGCGGTGGGAGGCTAGGCTAAGGGCAGGTCTCTGACACGCCGGCACGAACGGACACACTCACTCAGCCGTAACATACACAGGGCTATCACACAGCGGGGAGCAGAGGGGCGGGGGGGGCTAGCTGGCCACAGCGGTGGGAGGCTAAGGCTAAGGGAGGTCTCTGACCACCGCCGGCCACGAACGGACACACTCACTCAGCCGTACACATACACAGGGCTATCACACAGCGGGGAGCAGAGGGGCGGGGGGCTAGCTGGCCACAGCGGTCTGAGGCTAAGGCTAAGGGCAGGTCTTGACCACCGCCGGCCACGAACGGACACACTCACTCAGCCGTACACATACACAGGGCTATCACACAGCGGGGAGCAGAGGGGCGGGGGGCTAGCTGGCCACAGCGGTGGGAGGCTAAGGCTAAGGCAGGTCTCTGACCACCGCCGGCCACGAACGGACACACTCACTCAGCCGTACACATACACAGGGCTATCACACAGCGGGGGCAGAGGGGCGGGGGGCTAGCTGGCCACAGCGGTGGAGGCTAAGGCTAAGGGCAGGTCTCTGACCACCGCCGGCCACGAACGTACACACTCACTCAGCCGTACACATACACAGGGCTATCACACAGCGGGGAGCAGAGGGGCGGGGGGCTAGCTGGCCACAGCGGTGGAGGCTAAGGCTAAGGCAGGTCTCTGACCACCGCCGGCCACGAACGGACACACTCACTCAGCCGTACACATACACAGGGCTATCACACAGCGGGGAGCAGAGGGGGCGGGGGGCTAGCTGGCCACAGCGGTGGGAGGCTAAGGCTAGGGCAGGTCTCTGACCACCGCCGGCACGAACGGACACACTCACTCAGCCGTACACATACACAGGGCTATCACACAGCGGGGAGCAGAGGGGCGGGGGGCTAGCTGGCCACAGCGGTGGGAGGCTAAGGCTAAGGGGCAGGTCTCTGACCACGCCGGCCACGAACGGACACACTCACTCAGCCGTACACATACACAGGGCTATCACACAGCGGGGAGCAGAGGGGCGGGGGGCTAGCTGGCCACAGCGGTGGGAGGCTAAGGCTAAGGGCAGGTCTCTGACCACGCCGGCACGAACGGACACACTCACTCAGCCGTAACACATACACAGGGCTATCACACGCGGGGAGCAGAGGGGCGGGGGGCTAGCTGGCCCAGCGGTGGGAGGTAAGGCTAAAGGGCAGGTCTCTGACCCACCGCCCCCCGGCCACGAACGGACACACTCACTCAGCCGTACACATACACAGGGCTATCACACACGGGGAGCAGGGGGCGGGGGGCTAGCTGGCCACAGCGGTGGGAGGCTAAGGCTAAGGGCAGGTCTCTGACCACCGCCGGCCACGAACGGACACACTCACTCAGCCGTACACATACACAGGGCTATCACACAGCGGGGAGCAGAGGGGCGGGGGGCTAGCTGGCCACAGCGGTGGGAGGCTAAGGCTAAGGGCAGGTCTCTGACCACCGCGGCCACGAACGGACACACTCACTCAGCCGTACACATACACAGGGCTATCACAGCGGGGAGCAGAGGGGCGGGCGGGGGCGCTAGCTGGCCACAGCGGTGGGAGGCTAAGGCTAAGGGCAGGTCTCGACCACCGCCGGCCCACGAACGGACACACTCACTCAGCCGTACACATACACAGGGCTATCACACAGCGGGGAGAAGAGGGCGGGGGGCTAGCTGGCCACAGCGGTGGGAGGCTAAGGCTAAGGGCAGGTCTCTGACCACCGCCCGGCCACGAACGGACACACTCACTCAGCCGTACACATACACAGGGCTATCACACAGCGGGGGAGCAGAGGGGCGGGGGGCTAGCTGGCCACAGCGGTGGGAGGCTAAGGCTAAGGGCAGGTCTCTGACCACCGCCGGCCACGAACGGACACACTCACTCAGCGTACACATACACAGGGCTATCACCACAGCGGGGAGCAGAGGGGCGGGGGGGGCTAGCTGGCCACAGCGGTGGAGGCTAAGGCTAAGGGCAGGTCTCTGACCCCACCGCCGGCACGAACGGACACACTCACTCAGCCGTACACATACACAGGGCTATCACACAGCGGGGAGCAGAGGGGCGGGGGCTAGCTGGCCACAGCGGTGGGAGGCTAAGGCTAAGGGAGGTCTCTGACCACCGCCGGCCACGAACGGACACACTCACTCAGCCGTACACATACACGGGCTATCACACAGCGGGGAGCAGAGGGGCGGGGGGCTACTGGCCACAGCGGTGGGAGGCTAAGGCTAAGGGCAGGTCTCTGACCACCGCCGGCCACGAACGGGACACACTCACTCAGCCGTACACATACACAGGGCTATCACACAGCGGGGAGCAGAGGGGCGGGGGGCTAGCTGGCCACAGCGGTGGGAGGCTAAGGCTAAGGGCAGGTCTCTGACCACCGCCGGCACGAACGGACACACTCACTCAGCCGTTACACATACACAGGGCTATCACACAGCGGGGAGCAGAGGGGCGGGGGGCTAGCTGGCCACAGCGGTGGGAGGCTAAGGCTAAGGGCAGGTCTCTGACCACCGCCGGCCACGAACGGACACACTCACTCAGCCGTACACATACACAGGGCTATACACAGCGGGGAGCAGAGGGGGGGGGGCTAGCTGGCCACAGCGGTGGGCGGCTAAGGCTAAGGGCAGGTCTCTGACCACCGCCGGCCACGAACGGAACACACCACTCAGCCGTACACATACACAGGGCTATCACACAGCGGGGAGCAGAGGGGCGGGGGGCTAGCTGGCCACAGCAGGGGAGGCTAAGGCTAAGGGCAGGTCTATGACCACCGGCCGGCAACGAACGGACACACTCACTCAGCCGTACACATACACAGGGCTATCACACAGCGGGAGCAGAGGGGCGGGGGCTAGCTGGCCACAGCGGTGGAGGCTAAGGCTAAGGGCAGGTCTCTGACCAACCGCCGGCCACGAACGGACACACTCACTCAGCCGTACACATACACAGGGCTATCACACAGCGGGGAGCAGAGGGGCGGGGGGCTAGCTGGCACAGCGGTGGGAGGCTAAGGCTAAGGGCAGGTCTCTGACCACCGCCGGCCACGAACGGACACACTCACTCAGCCGTACACATACACAGGGCTATCACACAGCGGGGAGCAGAGGGGCGGGGGCTAGCTCGGCCACAGCGGTGGGAGGCTAAGGCTAAGGGCAGGTCTCTGACCACCGCCCGGCCACGAACGGACACACTCACTCAGCCGTACACATACACAGGCTACACCAGCAGCAGGGAGCAGAGGGCGGCGGGGCTAGCTGGCCACAGCGGTGGGAGGCTAAGGCTAAGGGCAGGTCTCTGACCACCGCCGGCACGAACGGACACACTCACTCAGCCGTACACATACACAGGGCTATCACACAGCGGGGAAGCAGAGGGGCGGGGGGCTAGCTGGCCACAGCGGTGGAGGCTAAGGCTAAGGGCCGGTCTCTGACCACCGCCGGCCACGAACGGACCACACTCACTCAGCCGTACACATACACAGGGCTATCAACAGCGGGGAGCAGAGGGGCGGGGGGCTAGCTGGCCACAGCGGTGGGAGGCTAAGGCTAAGGGCAGGTCTCTGACCACCGCCGCCGGCCACGAACGGACACACTCACTCAGCCGTACACATACACAGGGCTATCACACAGCGGGGAGCAGAGGGGCGGGGGGCTAGCTGGCCACAGCGGTGGGGGCTAAGGCTAAGGGCAGGTCTCTGACCACCGCGGCCACGAACGGGACACACTCACTCAGCCGTTACACATACACAGGGCATACACACAGCGGGGAGCAGAGGGGCGGGGGGCTAGCTGGCCCACAGCGGTGGAGCTAAGGACTAAGGGCAGGTCTCTGACCACCGCCGGCCACGAACGGACACACTCACTCAGCCGTACACATACACAGGCTATCACACAGCGGGGAGCAGAGGGCGGGGGGGCTAGCTGGCCACAGCGGGTGGGAGGCTAAGGCTAAGGGAGTCTTGACCACCGCCGGCCACGAACGGACACACTCACTCAGCCGTACACATACACAGGGCTATCACACAGCGGGGAGCAGAGGGGCGGGGGGCTAGCTGGCCACAGCGGTGGGAGGCTAAGGCTAAGGGCAGTCTCTGACCACGCCGGCCACGAACGGACACACTCACTCAGCCGGTACACATACACAGGCTATCACACAGCGGGGAGCAGATGGGCGGGGGGCTAGCTGGCCACAGCGGTGGAGGCTAAGGCTAAGGGCAGGTCTGACCACGCCGGCCACGAACGGACACACTCACTCAGCCGTACACATACACAGGGCTATCACACAGCGGGGAGCAGAGGGGCGGGGGGGCTAGCTGCCACAGCGGGTGGGAGGCTAAGGCTAAGGGCAGGTCTCTGACCACCGCCGGCCACGAACGGACACACTCACTCAGCGTACACATACACAGGGCTATCACACAGCGCGGAGCAGAGGGGCGGGGGGCTAGCTGGCCACAGCGGTGGGAGGCTAAGGCTAAGGGCAGGTCTCTGACCACCGCGCCACGAAGGACACCACTCACTCAGCCGTACACATACACAGGGCTATCACACAGCGGGAGCAGAGGGGGCGGGGGCTAGCTGGCCACAGCGGTGGGAGGCTAAGGCTAAGGGCAGGTCTCTGACCACCGCCGGCCACGAAACGGACACACTCACTCAGCCGTACACATACACAGGCTATCACACAGCGGGGAGCAGAGGGGCGGGGGGCTAGCTGCCACAGCGGGTGGGAGGCTAAGGCTAAGGGCAGGTCTCTGACCACCGCGGCCACGAACGGACACACTCACTCAGCCGTACAATACACAGGGCTATCACACAGCGGGGAGCAGAGGGGCGGGGGGCTAGCTGGACACAGCGGTGGGAGGCCTAAGGCTAAGGCAGGTCTCTGACCACCGCCGGCCACGAACGGACACACTCACTCAGCCGTACACAACACAGGGCTATCACACAGGGGGAGCAGAGGGGCGGGGGGCTAGCGGCCACAGCGGTGGAGGCTAAGGCTAAGGGCAGGTCTTGACCACCGCCGGCCACGAACGGACACACTCACTCAGCCGTACACATACACAGGGCTATCACACAGCGGGGAGCAGAGGGGCGGGGGGCTAGCTGGCCACAGCGGTGGTGAGGCTAAGGCTAAGGGCAGGTCTCTGACCACCGCCGGCCACGAACGGACACACTCACTCAGCCGTACACATACACAGGGCTATCACACAGCGGGGAGCAGAGGGGCGGGGGGCTAGCTGGCCACAGCGGTGGGAGGCTAAGGCTAAGGGCAGGTCTCTGACCACACGCCGGCCACGAACGGACACACTCACTCAGCCGTACACATACACAGGGCTATCACACGCGGGGAGCAGAGGGGCGGGGGGCTAGCTGGCCACAGCGGGGGAGGCTAAGGCTAATGGCAGTCTCTGACCACCGCCGGCCACCGAACGGAAACACTCACTCAGCCGTACACATACACAGGGCTATCACACAGCGGGGAGCAGAGGGGCGGGGGGCTAGCTGGCCACAGCGGTGGGAGGCTAAGGCTAAAGGGCAGGTCTCTGACCACCGCCGGCCAGAACGGACACACTCACTCAGCCGTACACATACACAGGGCTATCACACCGGGGAGCAGAGGGTGCGGGGGGGCTAGCTGGCCACAGCGGTGGGAGGCTAAGGCTAAGGGAGGTCTCTGACCACCGCCGGCCACGAAACGGACACACTCACTCAGCCGTACACATACACAGGGCTATCACACACAGCGGGAGCAGAGGGGCGGGGGGCTAGCTGGCCACAGCGGTGGGAGGCTAAGGCTAAGGGCAGTCTCTGACCACCGCCGGCCACGAACGGACACGCTCACTCAGACGTACACATACACAGGGCTATCACACAGCGGGGAGCAGAGGGGCGGGGGGCTAGCTGGCCACAGCGGTGGGAAGGCTAAGGCTAAGGGCAGGTCTCTGACCACCGCCGGCCACGAACGGACACGCTCACTCAGCCGTACACATACACAGGGCTATCACACAGCGGGGAGCAGAGGGGCGGGGGGCTAGCTGGCCACAGCGGTCTGAGGCTAAGGCTAAGGGCAGGTCTGATGAACACCGCAGGGCCACGAACGGACACGCTCACTCAGCCGTACACATACAGGCTATCACACAGCGGGGAGCAGAGGGGCGGGGGGCTAGCTGGCCACAGCGGTGGGAGGCTAAGGCCTAAGGGCAGGTCTCTGACCACGCCGGCCAACGAACGGACACGCTCACTCAGCCGAACACATACACAGGGCTATCACACAGGGGGAGCAGAGGGGCGGGGGGCTAGCTGGCCACAGCGGTCTGAGGCTAAGGCTAAGGGCAGGTCTCTGACCACCGCCGGCCACGAACGGACACACTCACTCAGCCGTACACATACACAGGGCTATCACACAGCGGGGGCAGAGGGCGACGGGGGGGCTAGCTGGCCACAGCGGTCTGAGGCTAAGGCTAAGGGCAGGTCTCTGACCACCGCCGGCCCGACTACGGACACACTCACTCAGCCGTACACATACACAGGGTATCACACAGCGGGGAGCAGAGGGGCGGGTGGCTAGCGGCCACAGCGGTCTGAGGCTAAGGCTAGGGCAGGGTCTCTGACCACCGCCGGCCCACGACGGACACACTCACTCAGCCGTACACATACACAGGCTATCACACAGCGGGGAGCAGAGGGGCGGGGGGCTAGCTGGCCACAGCGGTGGGAGGCTAAGGCTAAGGGCAGGTCTCTGACCACCGCCGCCACGAACGGACACACTCACTCAGCCGTACACATACACAGGGCTATCACACAGCGGGGAGCAGAGGGGCGGGGGCTAGCTGGCCACAGCGGTCTGAGGCTAAGGCTAAGGGCAGGTCTCTGACCAAGCCGGCACGAACGGACACACTCACTCAGCCGTACACATAACAGGGCTATCACACACCGGGGGAGCAGAGGGGCGGGGGGCTAGCTGAGCGCGTTCCAGTTTGTGGGGCGTGGCTTGGAAGCATAGGCTAATACAAGCTACAAAAGTAGTTACGGTTAACAAAAGTTACACATTTCATAAAAATAACAAATCCTCCCCGAAGCAAAGCATATAATTACCTGTGCAACAGAAAGAGAGCAACCTCAGCATCACTTCAAATCCCTTGTCTCCACCGCTCAAAAGCAATACAGATGTTTACCCCGGTTTGACCAGAGCCTTTTGTTAGCAGCCTTTTCAGCCTCCAGCTTTCTCCTCCTTGCCTTTTTCCGAGTCGTAAGTAACGGTGGAAGTAGTACCTGGGGCTGCATTTTCTCAGCCATTGCTCATAAATGAGCATGAAATCCGTTCCGCTGTAACTCTGTACGCTGATTTCTTCGCGGCAACAGCGACACGTGAAGATTGTGCACACGCATCGGAGACAGGGATCGAGGGGGGGCGGATACAGAACTAGACATGAAGGCATCTGATTGGTTTTTGTTCTCGCACCGAGGAGCTGGGATTGGTTGGAGTTTGTCAGTCCTGCAGCTGCCACAGAGGACTGATTATTTTCGTTCCTTTTTCTGAATACATAATGTATACCAAAAATTGTTTCTGAACAGGATTAC